>JAFVLL020002560.1:16390-50972 GCA_021397915.2 Tor tambroides | reverse complement strand
TATGACTACCAAAACTACTGACACCTAAACTAGACCAATATTGACACAAACTAGTATGACTACTCATACTACTGACACCTAAACTAGTCAAATACTATTACAAAAACTAGTATCAATAAACAACTGAGACTTAAACTAGACCAACACTGACACTTAAACTAGTATGACTACCAAAACTACTGACACCTAAACTAGACCAATATTGACACAAACTAGTATGACTACTCATACTACTGACACCTAAACTAGTCAAATACCAATACATAAACTAGAATCAATAAACAACTGAGACTTAAACTAGACCAACACTGACACTTAAACAACTAGTATGACTAACAAAACTACTGACACCTACACTAGACAAATAAAGTTACTTAAAATTAGTATCACTAAACTACTGATACTTAAACTATATAAACTAGTTTAGGTATCACTAGTTTAGTGATACTAGTTTTATTAGTATCACTAGTAAACTAATACTACTAGTGATACCCAAACTATACAGATACAATTCTTCTGTTTACATTTTCTGAAGAGTTTTGCTTGTGCAAATGATCTTTTACAAGCACTTGAGAAAAACTGTCTGCAGTGATGCTGGAGAATTGTGGGTGGTTTCCAGGGCACTGCTGAGGGCAGGTTTGCACAAACACTGCAGGATGATGAATACACACAGACACAGACACACACACACACACACACACACACACACTGACCTATACTACTCAGTGCTAGAGGAAATATAAACAATAATAACAGTGATAGTTAACACCTCTGAGAAATAAAACTGGGTCAGACAGAATCACACAGAGACACAGGAGAGAGCAAAGCCAAATCCAAAAAAAGGATGTCAGAGAGAGAAAAAGAGCTGATTTGTCATGTAACCCGGCAAGTGTTTTGTCTACTACAGCAGTCTGCCTCCGGGGCACAATCACACCGTACTAGAACACACAGAGAAACGGACCTGGGCGTACGGAGAAACAAACACAGACATGTCCATGAGTCTGACTCAGGGTCATATTCACTTATGAAAACATGCCTGCATTACCTAATCAAGCCCAGAGAGATCCTCAAAACCCCACGCACCATCAGCCGTGTATATGTGCATTCCTGATTCATGTTCAGGCTAATATTAAAATGAATGTAATATCAGCATCCCTCTCAGGACAGTGACTCATCGCTGCCCCAAACGCACCACACGCTCAAACAATGGGACATTATCATCTGAATTTAGACGTACACTCTCTAGATCATCTGAAGTGATCAACAGCAGCTGTGAAGAGTTTAAAAAACATCCCTCTGCTCGTAATCGCTGTTGTTTATGAGCTGGCTGGAGGTCTGAACTATGAGCTGAGTTTAAACTGAGGAACAATGACCAATTCACACTAATCTCACATTAGCAGGTAGAAACATATCCTGTTATGTAATGTATGCGAGTGCATGCATTCACAGTCACACACACACACACACACACACACACACACACATGCATGCATGCACTCATGAATGTGATGATTTATGTCAGGACAAACATCCATTTCATCAAATTAAGCTAATCATAATTCCTAAAAACTAATCCAACTAAATTCTGTCATCATTTATTCACTCTATGGTGCAATCCTTTTGTAATACAAAAAAAATAAGGAGTTTAGCTAAATGTTCAGGTTGCTGTTTTACTTACAAAGGTGTAAGAGGTCTAGGGCTGTCAAGCTCCCAAAATGACAAAAATGCATAGACTGAAAAAGTGAAATGACTGTGTCATTTATCTAAATTCAGTTTGGTTGAAAGCAAATAAAAATCCCCATAGGAATAATAATAATAATAAAAAAAAAACAGCTTTGTTTTAATAGTATTTTGGCTTGACAGACTTTTTAAAATTTATTTATTTTTTGTTAGTACATAGAAAAAAATGATACATATTTTAAAAATACATTACAGTAAACAAAAAATGTCTTTCAAAACAAACATTCCTGTCTTTATTCATAGTAAGTAAATGAAATTAAACATTAATTAACAAAATGTTTTTAGTTTTACCTTATGTAAAAAATTCTACTTTCATATTATAGATAATTTAGCTTTTGTTTTTGTTTAGGGTGAAATTAAGTTGTAAACAGTCAAAAGAAATACATTATATTGACATACAGTAAGTTTCAGCTTGTGTCTAAAGAAAATATCTTGATATATAATAATCGATTAAGTATGGTCTATATAATGAATAATATTTTTACTTTTACTTGATAAATGTACATTTGTATCTTTGGGAAAAGAAATGTTTTTGATTAACATTAATTTAAGTTTGTGCCAAACCATAAAAACTAATAAACTAATAAGAAAAACTAATAAATTTGGCTGCAACAATAGCTTTGTGGATTTACATGGTAATTTTTACCCCATTTTAAGCCACATTTACTGTCACCACAACTATGTGAGGGTGAGTGAATACATTTTTCATTTCAGAGTGAATTATTCTGCCCTGCAAAGGCAAACCGTCATTCCAGTGTTCACATAGTTCATGCATTTGAGTTCATAGGGAAATACTCCAAAATTTAATGAAATAAGATTTAATGAAATGAAGCTGTTTTGCACTAGGCATGTTCGCACAAGGAACATTTGTCAGGTTTGATTATTGTAGGACCATTTTGTCATCATAAGAAAAGACAAAAACGACCACACACATACAAACACATTTGTGTTTCTATCACAGTGGGGACTTTCCATTTTATACAGAGCTAATGACATTTTCTGACCCGTAACCTAACCCTCACACAAAGCTTTAGGCAGTTATATATTTTCATTATTATTTTGCATTTAATTTAATTAAGCCATTTCCTGAAGGAGAAAAATGCAAAAAATGTTTCAGAGGTTTCAGAGCAGATATTTGGTCCAAACCAGACCCACACACAGAGAGTTCGTACCCAGATAGTTGGGACTGGCTCGTCTCTCAGTGATGTTGATGGCCGTGGCTCCAGGCGGGATGTCCAGGATTTTGTGGTAGCCGAGCGGGACGCTGGTGTTCAGGAAACTTCCCGTGACCCTCTCGCAGGTGCCGTCTCCCCCGCCGCACACGCCACAGCGATCCCGGACCAACCCTGAGCCCAACACACCATCACAGCCCTCGCTCTGACACACACACACACACACACACACACACACACACACACACACACACACACACACACACACACACACACACACACACACACACACACACACACACACACACACACACACACACACACACACACACACACACACACACACACACACGGAGGAAACAATCACTTCATTACAGGGGAACATGAAGCTGCCAGATTCTAGAACTAAACATCAGGGCCCGTACTCATGAAAAGTCTTAGAGTAAAGAGTTGCTCCTAGTGACAAAACTCTAATAAAATTCTTAGAAAAGTGGGGGCTTCCCCTTAAGATTAAAGAGAAGATTCTAGTAAAGATAAAAGTTATTCACAAAACATCTTAACCCTTAAAAGAGCTCTTAAGATCAAGTGTTCAGAGTAGGGAGGAGGACTTTTAAGAGGCTTAAGAGTTTCTTTAGCAGAGGCGAAAATGGCCAAAAGACAAAGAGGGAGAAGCAATGTGTTGCTGACAATGGATGACAGTGACTAAATAAGATGCTAGACTAGATCGTGCAGGGATCATGTTTGTGACCGATCTTATTAGAGACACAGCAACATCCATATATATATATATATATATATATATATATATATATATACATACAGTGCTTAACACATTTATTAGACAACCACCCAATGTAAGGTTTGTGCCACAGCTGCCCTACCAAAAGCATTTTTTATGTTTCTGTAATGGTCACAAAAGTGTTTCTAATGCTAAAATATAATTATTGTTGGGATTTAATGAATTCAAAGCTAGATCGTACAAAAGTTTAATCAAAAGCAAGTCTTTGAGAACAACTAGAAACTATTTGGAAGTCGTGGAAACAGTCTGTGGAAAAGTACATAAAAACAATGCCAGCAAGAATACAAGTTGTTATCACAGCCAAAGGAGGCCATACAAAGTAAGTTTTTTTTTTTGTTATTATGTGTGAATAAAGACTATTTAGTTGCTTCAGTTTGTTATTTGCCCATATATATATATATATATATATTTATGTGTGTGTGTGTGTCCTGGTATTTATCACGTTATAGGGACCAAATGTCCCCACATGGATAGTAATACCAGTAAATTTTGACCTTGTGGGGACATTTTTTGGATCCCCATGAGGAAACAAGCTTATAAATCATGCAGAATGAAGTTTTTTTGAAAATCTAAAAATGCAGAAGGTTTTCTGTAAGGGTTAGGTTTAGGTGTAGGGTTGGTGTAGCACGATAGAAAATACAGTTTTTACGGTATAAAACCATTATGCCTATGGAGAGTCCCCATAAAGCTTGGAAACACCACATGTGTGTGTGTGTGTGTGTGTGTGTGTGTGTGATTAGTGTAAAATTAGGAAAAAAATAGGAAAAATTGGAAAAAAAATTAAAAGCGTTTTTTTTTCTTCTTCTTGGACAACCATCACAGTCTTCAAAAGAATGTGTCATACTTAGCAACGGGGTCACCACCGCCTCCTCAATAAGATGAAAGTCTTTTCCTCTTTGTCCTGAATCACTCTTAAGCTAAGATGCCTAGTTAAAAAGCAAAATGAAGAGCTCTCTGAGAGGATTCTTAGAAGCTTTAAGAATACGGGCCTGTAATGTTGTCCTCACAATGTCAGCACTAGGATTGAGCAGATTTAGGCTTAGAAATGAATCACAGTGGCTCTTTCTGGTGCTGATGTTACTATCATATTGGTGCATGTGGGCCTGTTTTCTCACCAGACAGCGTCCTCCCACACACACATCGTCGGGTGTGTTATTTGCGCAGGGCGTTCCATCTCGTACCCTCTCCGCCTGCCGCACGTAGAAACGATACCCGACCGGCCGACAGGTCAGCTCACACTGCTGCTCCAGACCCACTGCCAGAGAACAACACACCAGAACATCAGTCAGCGCCACGGCACATTACATTCATCACACCTCACGTGATCTACTGCACTTTAGTACTGTAGGTGTCTTTGTGTAAGAAGATGGTATACTAGCCCTCCAAAACCATTTATTCAAAATCTGCTGCAAAAATGAGTCATTCAGAAATTGGCACAGTATTGATGTCACAGCCATGAGCATATTAACATGTGTGACCCTGGAGCACAAAACCAGTCATAAGTAGCACAGGTATATTTGTAGCATTATCCAACAATGCACTGCATGGGTCAAAATTATTGATTTTTCTTTTATTCCAAAAATCATTAGGATATTAAGTAAAGATCATGTTCCATGAAGATATTTTGTAAATATCCTACTGTAAATATATCAAAACTTAATTTTTGATTAGTAATATGCATTGCTAAGAACTTCATTTAGACAACTTTAAAGGCGATTTTCTCAATATTTTGATTTTTTTTTTTTTGCAACCCCAGACTCCAGATTTTCAAATAGTTGTATCTCAGCCAAACCATACAACAATGGAAAGCTTATTTATTCAGCTTTCATGTGATGTATAAATCTCAATTTTGAAAAATTGAACCTTGACTGGTTTTGTGGTCCAGGGTCACATATGATTGCCCATGTTTGCATATTATGTATCACATGCAGTATCATACCCATCTGCATATAGAAGTCTTAAAGTGTAATAAACTATTTAATTTGAAGGTCAGAGATATAGTAGAAAATGGTAATTTGGTGAGTTTGGTTTAAGGCTCACATGAGTATACATCAGTGCTGTTATTGTTAATTAAATAGTTCATATTTGTTAAATTCAATAAAGCTTAAATAAAATCAAATATAATAAATATTAGAACTTCAAAAACAAAAAATGAGAAAAGCTGCCTTCCCATATGGAAATGTAATTATATGTGGCATATTTTGCCCTATATGCAACTTTATTAAAACAACACAAAAACAATGAATTATAATTATAATTTTTAAATATGAATAAATACACAAATAGCATATAAATTATACTAAAATAACACTGGTGGATGGAAATAAACAGGAGGAAATAAACAGTTCCATAAAAGAGTGCAATATGGTGACTTCCATAAACACATGATCATTAATGTATCCTTCTGCTCTCATGAATGAAACTCTTTCTGAAAACGTCTTGTTTTTTTCCGTTGTATCTGTCCTCTTTGTGAACCTCGTGAACTCCCTCGGGTGCGGATGCGAGCCGCTTCAGTCTCTCTCTCTCACAAACACAACACAGTCCTGAGCTATTAATTACAACCAATCAATGTCATGATCAAAACCCCCGTCATACACAGGAAACACTCATTATTAATGGTGTTTACTAACACAGATACAACACACACTTGATACTTGCCATTTAGGCTTTATCTGCTTGCCTGGAAATCACAATTATCAAATTCCCCGATACCTCCTGTCTTTCTGTGACTGTGGGAACACTGTGACCGTCAGAATATCAGACCGACTTTGGCTCTTTTATCTCGGGCCAGTAAGTGACCAGCTAACCATGATCCAGAATGCACCAGCACATTCTGCATGCAAAAACAACTCATAGTTCCTATAGAAAATATATAAATCTAGTTACATATTTTGAACATCTGCTTATCAGTATATCCGAGTTTTTGCCCTCTGGTCTCTCTTTCTATTTTCAGTCTCAGCTGGACTACAGTCTGTTCATCTGAAGTACACAAAGAGCACTTTCATGATCTGGCAAGCTCTAATCTGATTGGCTGACGTCCGGCAGTAAGCGCACACAGGGTTTTAATCAGTCTGTTGGGGCTGACTCAGTGAAGAACTCTTACTGGACTTGAAGAAGTTTAGTTAGTCATCAAAACTTCATAGTTTTCTGGCATTTTCTGGCCTTTTTTGAGAGAAAGTACTTGGCCAGAAATTTTGATCACAGAAATAAAACTGAAATAAAATACGTATAAGCTGAAGTAAAACTAAAATAAAAAAGCTATTAAATATGAAAAACAAAACAAATAAAACCGCCAAAATCATGTAAACAAATGACTAAAACTTAAACAAAAATAAAATAAAAAATAAAAAATAAACGCATATGCAAAATATGAATTATTACTACAATAGCACATAAATAATCCTAAAATAAAATATAAATAATACAAAAAAAAAAAGAAGCTGAAAAAGCATGTACCCAAATTAATAAAACTTAAACTAAAAGAAAAATGAAAAATAAAAATATAAAAATAAATGCTTTAAAATATGAATAAATACTAGCACATAAATAATACAAAAATAAAACACTAAAAGTAAAATTGGTGGACACCAGGGGAAAATAAACAGCCACTGTGACATTATTTAAATACATTGTTTTTATGCTGGTCTATTATGTGTCATGATCTAATTTAAATAACCCCGCCCCTAAGCACAAAACAAACACATCAGTTCTCTTCACGTCTAAGTGGGCGGTTCTTCCAGAAAATGCTGTAATGTGCAGCAGACTTTATCCGGTCAGTCAAAGGTCAGGTTACGTGAGACTCTCTCTCTCTCTCTCTCTCTCTCTCTCTCTGTCCGTCCATCAGAATCAGCTGACACTGACAAAAGAGCGAGAGATTCCAAGCCTTTCCCATTCCGTCACAGTTATCTTTGAGAGATTATGATGGAGACAATGGCAGAGAGAGAGACGGTCACAGAGACAGACAGAGAAATGCACGAGATAGAAGAGTCAATAAAAGCTATCAAAATAATGGACAAAAAAGGTCTATTTTAAAGAAGGGCAAAAGCAAGAATCTAGAAGAAATATTGTCATTTCTCCTCTCTTTCTCTCTCTCTCTCTCTCTCTCTGGTGTGCTGACAGTGAGTCTATTCAGACTAAATATACTTCCCCACTATCTCTGTCTCTAAACAAACTCAGAGAGACAAGCGGACACAGGAAGACCGAGGGATGACGAGAGAAAGAAAGAAAGAACAGCACAGGATGAGAGAGGAATCCGTTCAGGGAAAGAGGGATATACAGGCAGCCCAAAAGAAAGAGCTGGAATGTCAGAAGAAGAGCGCCCCTGAAAACTATTAAAACAATTCACAAAAACAAGTCCGTTCAGTTTCAAATTATACAGTGTTAAATGTAATGCTGAAAATGTGGTTGTGAAACATGAATTATATGTGCAGTATAAAAGAATTTCACTACTTGGAAAAAAAAACTGAAATGAAATGAAATCTAAATTAAAAAAAAAAATAAATAAAAAAATAATCTTAATTATAATTTTTTTAAAAAAGATTTCTAAAGCTTAATTATTAATTTTAATAACAATAACAAATGTTTAGAAAGTGTGTAAACTGTGTCTGGGCACACTGTAAAAGATGACAGTGATTTTAACGGTAAAAACTGTGAAAATGCTACAGTAAAAACCTGTTAAATGGTTAACGGTAAGTTCCTGTAAAATTTACAGGGAAACACCATACACTGACATTCCCAGAATTCCCTGCATTGCATTTCAAATTTTGTTGGAATTTGATGTTTTTTCTTTGAAATAACTATATTCTTCTTAGTTTTTTCTTATCAGTTGTGTTTATTAGGGTTGTATGTTACATCTAATGTTGTTAAATTAAGGTTTATGCATATTTCAGTTTAATGAGTCTCACCATGATGGTGTTTAGTGCTTGTGTGAATGACACTGTGCACCTTCTATATATGTTATTATTTAAAAGCTGCTTGTGATGGGCTTTGGTTCATCATGTGACTTTCTCATCACCACCTGCATTTAGTGGTTATCAGTGTATTTCAAAGCTACAAAACAGATTTCAGTACTTCAGTAGGTTGGTATATTAACATTATATCAGTTAAAGAAATTACGGTATTTAACTGTAAATTTAAGTTAAAACCGTAAAACCTAAAATGTTCTTACCGTATTTTTTTACGGTAGAATTCCAGCAACCACAGCTGCCGGTTTTTTACCGTACATTTTACGGAATTTTTTTTACAGTGGCATATTTACACTACTGCAAATAATAATAATAATAATATATGTATTAGTGCTGTCAAACGATTAATCGCGATTAATCGCATCCAAAATAAAAGTTTTTGTTTACATAACATATGTGTGTGTACTGTGTATATTTATTATGTATATATAAAGACATACACATACAGCATATATTTTGAAAATGTTTACATGTATATACGTGTCTATATTTATATTCATATAATTTATGTCATATATAAATATATTTAATATATAAATGTAACATCTTTTTCTTAAAAATATACATGAATGTGTTTGTATTTATATATACATAATAAATATACACAGTACACACACATATATTATGTAAACAAAAACTTTTATTTTGGATGCGATTAATCGTGATTAATCGTTTGACAGCACTAATATATATATATATATATATTAAGAAGTCTCTTCTGCTCACTAATCCTGCATTTATTTGATACAAAATACAGTAAAAACAGTAATATTGTGAAATTTTATTACAATATAAAATAGCTGTTCATTATTGTAAATATTTGCTAAACTGTAATTTATTTCTGTGATGCAGCGCTGTATTTTCAGCATCATTACTCCAGTCTTCAGTGTCACATGATCTTCAGAAATCATTCTAATATGCTGATTTGCTGCTCAAGAAACATTTCTGATTATTATCAATGTTGAAAACAGTTGTGCTGCCAAATGTTTTTCTGGAAACCATGATACATTTTATTTAACTTCTTTTGAAATTTTGTTAAAAATCTTAATTATTCCAAACCTTTGAGCAGTAGTGTATAATATCAGTCTGAAATGATACTTTAGCAAGCTTGTGGCTTAATTTTACCCCTGATTAAAAATACAAACACGTTGCAATTGGCTGAGCAAGAGTTGGCGGTGTGTGTTAAACAGTGAAACCTGGCCTTCCTCACTGCAAAACCAAAACAGACACATTTTCAGACATTCTGGATGCGAAAGCCGACAGAGTGGGCAGAGGTTTCGCAAAGACGAGCCCAGATTTACTGATCAAAGGTGATTTCATCAGAAACACACACACACACCCCTCTACCTCTCTCATCTTACACAGACTTCTTGGAGGATATTAAAGATTGTTTGCTCTTTACAGAAGGAAGACTTGTGGAGTCAGTATTAAGATCTTAGACAGATGACACACTCCAGCGCTGCTCCGAATGAAATACTAGCTTACTCCTTACTGAAAACTGACAAAACACTCATTCAACCAGTAGACATCTTGCAAACATTTCCAACAGTAGTATTGCCACGTAGCGTGAAAAAGAAGTGCACTTGAGCATACTTTTGACAGAGTACTTCAGAATGCTTTGACCCACTTTAGGACTTCAGTACATCTTTATATGCAATTTCATAATTACTTATATTGTCTTTGAAATATGATTAAAGTGTTACTGCTGAATGTCCTGACAAACATAAACTAAAATATACTTTAATGTAATTTCTGTTGAAACTTAGAAATAAAAGCAATTGTTTCACACTTGCAATTCAATTTTTGTGCAAAATAAATGTCTTGCCTTTTCAGCAGTCTGATCAAATGAGGTCAAAAAAAAAAAAGAAAATATGTTTTTTGACATTGATCTGCTACACTTGAAATGAAAGCTCAAAATCAAGCACACTGCATTGAGGGACACCATACAGCAAAAAGTATGTTAACACTACGCACAATTACGGTATAAAATAGGGCTTGAAACTTATAAAATGTTTTCTTCTTCCACATTTGGTCAGTAGAAAGGTGATTAACACTCAAAAAATGCAGCCAAATATTACTTTATAGTTAATGTTAGGATAAAACAGGGTATAAAAAGTAACTGCGACTGTGAATTCAGACTGTTCTCGAAATCTCGAAATTCTGAGTTTATATTTGGATTTTTTTCTTGCAATTTTCTCAGAATTGCGAGCCACAAATGCAGAATATAACTCAGAATTGCGAGAAAAAAGTCAGAATTGCAAGATTTAAACTCAGAAATACAAGAAATAAAATCAAAATTCTGAGTTTATATTTCGCAATTTTCTTTTTTTCTCCGAATTGCGAGTCTATTAAATTCTGATTAAAGTCAGAATTGCGAGAAAAAAACGTAATTATATTTTGCAATAGGAAAAAGTCTTAATAAAGATATTTGTTAAACCATTTTTCTTACAGTACATTGTGCAACAGTACTGAATAGCTGCATGAGCTTGAACAATATATTCAACATGAACACATTTAATGTGCTTAAAACAAGCTGTTTTTAGTTTGCTCATCCAACAAGGGATTTATGCCTCTAAAGACAGAAAAAAAATGCAATTGGACACCAAAGCATGCAATAATCCTGGAAAGCATCTACTGCACATACTTCATGTATGCATACAGAATATTTGCATAATGTGCACAGCATAGAAACTAAAGAGCAGCGAGTGGCTCTTCCAGGTGTGAGTGTGGTCACAGAGCACTGAAGCATTATGAGCATGTTAGAGTGTTATTCTGATCAGAGCCCACACGTCTCTCTCTCACAAACACAGCTGTGTCTCCATCCCTCCTCACTCGCTCTGGCCAGTCAAACGCCGTCCTTCCCAACTCCCCTAAAGCTCTGTTTACAGTTTTGTGTCCGTGTCCCACCCCCTGTCCCCAGCCGTCCCGCTGCATCCACGTTTATCCGACACATCCAGCTCTCTAATAATCTCTGAGCTGGGTGGAGAGATTCTGGCAGTGGACGGATACAATAGCAAGGGATTTGGACCAACGCTAGGAAAACGAAAGGAGGGAATGTTTAGTGAGAATTAAACGAGCGAGAGAGGTTTCAGTTTCTCTGTTCGTGCATGCTCTCTTTCTCCTCGTTCACTTGGATCTCCGTCCATCTCTCATCAAGCTCTCATAGGGAGAGCGCACTCAAAATTTTCACCTTTATTTTGCTCCAAACCCACACGACTTTCTGTCTTTTATGGAAGAAAAAAGAAATTATGAAGACTTGTACATGGTCACGCTTTCCCATTAACCCTTTAAAGCCTACTGTATCATATTTAATGCATAAACTTCTAAGGCCTCTAAATGATCAACATGATCAAAACTTTGCTGTTAATTAAAGCTGTCACACACAATCTACTCTATGCCTTCTGTCTCTGATTGATAGTTTATAGTTTTTTATCAAGTAAAAGCTCTTTTAGTGTAATTGTACAAACATCCACCTTTTTGCTGTGAAATCTTTACTGATTTTTATCATGCAAACGTAAGAATAACTTTGATGTTGTTAGTAATATTTCAATATGAACACTTACTGTATTGGATACATTAAAAAAATCATGTTTAAATGTCTCAAATATGATCATCATTGCATTATATGTTTTGATCATCTAATTAAGCATTTAAATATTATCTTACTAAAACATATTATTAGAGAGAGTGACGACTGATATTTATATCATTTTATGAAAGTACTCTGTTATACTGTTATATAGGTCTCATTGATTTACTGTACATTATAATCAGAACTTTATCTATATGTGACCCAGGACCACAAAGCCAGTCTTAAGTGTCAATTTTTCTGAATAAATAATCTTTCCATTGATGTATGGTTTGTTAGGATAGGACAATATTTGGCTGAGATACAACTATTTGAAAATCTGGAATCTGAGGGTGCAAAAAAATCTAAATATTGAGAAAATCGCCTTTAAAGTTGTCCAAATGAAGTTCTTAGCAATGCATATTACTAATCAAAAATAAAGTTTTGATATATTTATGATAAGAAATTTACTAAATATCTTCATGGAACATGATCTTTACTTAATATCCTAATGATTTTTGGCATAAAAGAAAAATCAATAATTTTGACCCACACAATGTATTTTTGGCTATTGCTACAAATATACCTGTGCTACTTAAGACTGGTTTTGTGCTCCAGGGTCACATTTGAGCAATAAAAAATCCATAAAAGAGCCATAAAAAAATGAACCTGTTTTCATTGTTAAATTACAATAAATAAGGGATCGAAGACATAGAAATATAAAAAGTATCATAAAAAGTGGTCTATTATTTTAAAGCTTTCTTAAATAATTTGATACTTTTTTGTGAGGAAAAAACCCCCCGAAATTTAAGTCGCTACTAACTAATATCTTCCCCTCCAGTGAAGCAGAAAAGTCTGTTTTGTAAAAGAATCATTTAAATTGGTTCCGACAACTAATTCATTGAAATTATCCAACTATAAAGGTTGATTTGTTCCTGTATTGTCTGTTCCTCTCAAGAATTCTTTTGAACGCGCCAAGGAGAACTAAGATTTTCAATAAATTACTTTTTGGTCTGTTCACCATTTTCTGTGAATAACAAAATCTTGGTACGTTGCTCGAACATCATACGGGTTTGGAACGACATGAGGGCGAGTAAACGAGACAGAATTTCATTTTTCAATGAACTTTTTGTAAATGTCCTTTAAAAACCCTCTGGCACACTGAGAACAAGCCAAATCATACACAGAACTGCACAGCAGCGCCATGCAGTAACAATTACTGCACACACACAATCGCATAATGATCTTTAGCATTGAGCCCGCCAAAAAATGATCTCCCAGGGACAACAAAACAAAAGCATGCTCACCCTACAGCCAAACCCCCAGTGCCCCGTCCAACAATAGCTCACATAACTGCTGGATCCTACAAGGCTTTTACTCCTAATAAATCGGAGCACATTCTAATACCTCCTACACCACCAAAACACACACAGTCCCAGTGTCGCCTTGTCACACCGAGGCCTCTTTCGCAACGGCTCATGGCCTGAATACCTCTGAGTGCTTTTGTTTTCACTTCATTTCTACATAAAAGCAGATTTAGAAGTGAGTGTAAACAGAGTGGTGAATGAGCGCCGTGTTTCTGTCATTTCAGTGTAACTCAATTCTTACACCGAACTCTTCCTGATACTGAACCCTGTAGGATATCAGCACTGTCCCATACTCAACTTTGGCCAGTATTGACCCTGGCCTGATGCTGACCCTATTCAATACTGAACTCTGTCTGGTAAAACAATGTTATAGCTCAAAGACATGCATTTGAATGCATGTCTACTGACACACTTACCCTCAAACCATAAAACACTCTGTTTCACTGTGTCACACCTACATCTCTTGTTCAAGCTTGTACTTTTCCAAGTCATTTGGGAAGTGCGTATTGGCTCTCTTCATGTTACTCGATCTCCTCAGAATGAATCACTTGTGCTCAGACATTCCTCAATTATAAGTCACTTTGGATAAAAGCATTTGCGAAATGAATAACTCACTATCAGATTAATTACACTTAAACAAACACTACACTGAACTGATCTGTAACTCAAAGCAAACATTCTACAGTCATGTCCCCAAAAACAAAATGTGCCAAACCTTATATCTGCACCGTACTGTATATCATTTCACGTTGTTGTTGAAACAATCTGGCGCCTTATGCATTATGAAGTTTGGAGTTATATCATGTATAATCAATGTACAATCCTTTCTCCTTCTGTAAAACTATCCCTATAATAATCACACACAATTTTCCTCATCTAGAAATTATTTACTCAGTATGACTGGAAGCAGGAGGGAGATCATAAAGTCTCTCAGAACATGATGAGATATAAATAGATATAGATATAGCTAGATATAAACAACACGTCAACTCTTTAGCAGCACTTCATCAGTGAATAACTTCAAACAAGATTCAGTGATCTAAACTCAAGACTCAGGGTTATAACTGAAGAATCTAAACCCATGATTAAGGGTCCTTAACTCAAGATTTAAGGTTCTAAACTCAGAAATCAAGATTCTAACTCAAGATTCAAAATTCTAAACTAAGGATTTGTGGTTTCACATGTAAGAATCAAGATTTGACACTCAAGATTCAATATTCTACACTCAAGTTTCAAGGTTTTAAACTAAAGATTGTAAATTTGAGATTCAAGTGTCTAAACTCAGTATTTATGATTCCAAATTCAAGGTTCTATGCTCAAGTTTCAAGGTTCTCAACTCAGAAATCAAGATTCTAAACTCAAGATACAACATTCTAAACTCAAGATTCAAAGTTTTAAACTCAAGATTATAAATTCAAGATTCAAGTGTCTAAACTCATTAACTTTTCTAAATGTTCTACACTCAAGATTCAAGGTTCTAAACTCAAAAATCTAAATTCTAAACTCAAGAATCAAGATTCTAAACTCAAGACTGAAAGATTTAAACTCAATATTTGCAAATTTGAGATTCAAGTGTCTAAACTCAGTATTCATGACTCCAAATTCAAGTTGCTATACTCAAGATTCAGGAGTCTAAACTGAAGAGTCAAGATTCTGCACAAAGCATTTAAACAAGATTCAGTGATCTAAACTCAAGATTCAGGGTTATAACTGAAGAATCTAAACCCAAGGTTAAGAATCCTTAACTCAAGATTTAAGGTTCTATACTAAAGATGCAAGGTTCTAAACTCAGAAATCAAGATTTTAAACTCAAGATTCAATATTCTAAACTAAAGATTCAGGGTACTAAACTCAAGAATCAAGATTCTAAACTCAAGATTCAAAGGTTTAAACTCAAGATTGTAAATTCAAGATTCAAGTGTCTAAACTCATTATTAACTGTTCTAAATGTTCTACACTCAAGATTCAAGGTTCTGAACTCAAACATCTAAATTCTAATCTCAAGAATCAGATTCTAAACTAAAGATTCAGGGTTCTAAACTCAAGAATCAAGATTATAAACTCAAGATTGAAAGATTTAAACTCAATATTTGCAAATTCGAGATTCAAGTGTCTAAACTCAGTATTCATGATTCCAAATTCAAGTTGCTATACTCAAGATTCAAGATTCTAAACTGAAGAGTCAAGATTCTGCACAAGTATTTAAACAAGATTCAGTGATCTAAACTCAAGATTCAGGGTTATAACTGAAGAATCTAAAGCCAAGGTTAAGAATCCTTAACTCAAGATTTAAGGTTCTATACTAAAGATGCAAGGTTCTAAACTCAGAAATCAAGATTCTAAACTCAAGATTCAAAATTCTAAAATAAGGATTTGTGGTTCTACATGTAAGAATCAAGATTTTAAACTCAAGATTCAATATTCTAAACTAAAGATTCAGGGTACTAAACTCAAGAATCAAGATTCAAAACCCAAGATTCAAAGGTTTAAACTCAAGATTGTAAATTCAAGATTCAAGATTCTAAACTGAAGAGTCACGATTCTGCACAAGTATTTAAACAAGATTCAGTGATCTAAACTCAAGATTCAGGGTTATAACTGAAGAATCTAAACCCAAGATTAAGAATCCTTAACTCAAGATTCAAGGTTCTAAACTCAGAAATCAAAATTCTAAACTAAGGATTTGTGGTTCTACATGTAAGAATCAAGATTTTACACTCAAGATTCAACAATCTACACTCAAGTTTCAAGGTTTTAAAACTAAAGATTATAAATTTGAGATTGAAGCGTCTAAACTCAGTATTTACGATTCCAAATTCAAGGTTCTATGCTCAAGATGCAAGATTCTAAACTGAAGAGTCTAGATTCTGCACTAGGTATCTAAAATCAAAGATTCTAAACTCAAGATAAATGTTTTAATCTCAGGATTGTAAATTCAAGATTCAAGTGTCTAAACTCGGTATTCGCATTTCTAAATGCAAGGTTCTACACTCAAGATTCAAGGTTTAAATTCAGGGTTCTAAATTCTAAATTTAAGGTGCTACACTCAAGATTCAAGAAATTCAAAAATAAATTAAAGAAATAAATAAATGCAAGATTAAAGGTTTAAAACAATAGATTGTAAATTCAAGATTCACGTGTCTAAACTCATTATTCACTTTTCTAAATGCAAGGTTCTACACTCAAGATTCAAGGTTTAAATTCAGGGTTCTAAATTCTAAATTTAAGTTGCTACACCCAAGATTCAAGAAAAATTCAAAAATAAATTAAATAAATAAATTCTAATTAAAATGAATTCTAAATTTAAGATTAAAGGTTTAAAACGTGTCTAAACTCATTATTCACTTTTCTAAATGCAAGGTTCTACACAAGATTCAAGGTTCTGAAACCAAAAATCAGCATTCAACAATCTAAACCAAAGATTCTGTGTTCTAAACTTAAAATTCAGAGTTTTAAACTCAAGACTGTAAACTCAAGATTCAAACCTCTAATCTCAGTATTCACACTTCTAAATTTAAGGTTCTACACTCAAGATTTGAGGTTTTAAACGGGAGAATCAAGATTTTTAACTCAAGGTGAACTTATAAGTTTCAGATTGTAAAAGATTGTAAGTTCAACATTCAAGTGTCTGAACTCATGATTCTAAAAATTCTAGAACCAGGATTCTATACACAGCATTTAAGATGCCAAGGATCCAAACTGGAGATTTAAGGTCCTGTCCTAATGATTTGTGGTCGTCTGTCAGAGAGGGGTTCCCGCACACTTGAGTCTCTCTGTAGTAGGCCAGACGGCTTCCTCTCCTCAACAGTGGATTGGGTATCACTTCAGTTACGTCTGTCCTCACTTCCCCCTTTTTCAAGCCTCTCACTTACTATTCAGGCCTTTCTTCGTCCATTCAGGTCTTTCTCCTCTCATTCACAGACCCTTTCATCCCATCCATCCATCCATCCATCCTGAACAGCAGCATTTTTCATTCGGTTGCTATGACTCCCTAACCTCTGTCCTCTCCGACTCCGCCCCCCTCATCCGATTTCCCCATTATGAGTCCCTCTTTTTCTTTCCCTCCTCTCTCTGTATTGTTGATTTATAATGGTGGTGTGGTACGTGTCTCAGTGACTTTTATAACGGCCCGTCACACATTCCTCTGTGTTTCTCTTTAACTTCCCTTCTCTATCCCCTTCTCTCACAAAGAGTCTTTGCTTGTACAGTAATACCCATGACCCCTGCGGTCTCCCTCCTCCTCTCTTCATTCACTCTACATCTACTTTGTCTTCTTATGGCTCAGGTCATTTACAGCCTCTCAAAAACGCCTTTATTCTTGCTTATCTGCTAGTTCTGGGCTTTCTTAGAATCACTAACTGTTTAAGGCCATGCCAGTCTAAAAGAAATCCATGTACATTTTTCACATTTTCTACACTGATCGTGAAGGGAAATCTGCAGAATGAATTTAAAGATGGCAAACTTGTTGAACAGCTCTGAAAATACTCATCCAACATATTTAAAATTTTTTTTTTTTTTTGTAATATGGAATAAGAATTTAAATAGTTGATATTTATAATCAAAATTTTTCTCAACTTCTAAGCCATCTTGGATGGTTTTTTATTTTTTTATTTTTTTATCTTTGCATGCAAACCACAAGACTGCCTTTGTGAAGCATGCATTGCTTCTTTAGATTTTAGGTAAAAAGTCATCTTAGAAGGCAGTTTGGAAGAGGCTTTGCATTAGCTACACTACTATTTTCAACATTGATAATCAGAAATGTTTCTTGAGCAGCAAATCAGCATATTAGAATGATTTCTGAAGGATCATGTGACACTGAAGACTGGAGTAATGATGCTGAAAATACAGCTGCAGATCACAGGAATAAATTACAGTTTAAGATATATTCACATAGAAAACAACATTTGAAACTGTAATAATATTTCACAATATTACTGTTTTTCCAGTTTTTGTGAGAAAATAAATGCAGCCTTGTTGAGCAAAAAGACTTATTTCAAAAACAATTTTTTCTTTTGACAAATAAATAAATAAAAATATTTCCAATCCCAAACTTTTAAACTGTAGTGCCTTAAAAAGTTTTCTAAATAAGCAGCACACTGTTTTGAAACAGAGCTCAACTTTTTAATAAATAGATAAACAACCAAACTGCAAAACGATACAGTCTGATCATGAAAAACTAATTGAAAAGACGTAAATGGAAAATATTGTGTAAGCAGATGTCCAGTATACTCGATTATTAGACAATAAACTCCAAATGCTGCTCCACAATGGCAGAGAGGTAAGTAACAGGGTAATATTCCACCACACCTCTGTTATTGCTTCTTTTTTCCCTTTACACCCCTTCAATTTCCGTTTCTAACCTTCTGTGAAAGGCTCCCAGTCATACACGCGTCCCATAAACTCTTGATTGTTGAACGCTGCACACTGCTCAGCCCTGGAGTTTACTGGAGCACCTGGACATGCCTGCAGGGAGACAGAGAGAGAGACTTCAGTTATAGTACCTCACTTTGACAAGCATGACAGTGTGTGTGTGTGTGTGTGTGTGTGTGTGTGTGTGTGTGTGTGTGTGTGTGTGTTTTGGGTCAGCCTGTGACAGAGAGTGATACATTAGTTACCATATGGAAACAATGGTGAATCTGGAAACACTCAGATAAATCTCCAGAGGGAGAAACAGACGGAGGCCAATGTTTACAGAGTCAGAGAAAGACAAGAGCCCTGAAGAAGAGGACTCAAAGTCACACACATTTAAAGGAATGAAACCCTGGCAAACCACTAGGGTTAGGAATTTTTTTTATCAAGTAAAAGGTCTTTTAGTCTAATTGTACACATGTCCACCTTCAGCTCAAGCTTCACATGTCTTTTTGCTGTGAAAACTTTACTGATTTTCATAAAGTAAACATAAGAATAAATTTGATATTGTTAGTCATATTTCCAGATGAACTCTTTCTGGACTGAAGCAGCTCGGCTTTACTTGATTCTCCATCAATCGTTTTTTAGAAAAACATTTGTTTCCAGAAGCTTTACTTTCACTGTTCACTTCATCTCTCAATCAGCATTGCATTGCATTGCATTGTATGTTTGGATCATTTCAATCTCATCTTACTAAGACATATTATTGGAGATATAGAGTGACGACTGATATTTATATAATTTTATGTCATTATCTGCTATATTGTTATAAAGATATCACTGATTTACATTACAAGCATTAGAAGTTTGTCATATAAATATCAGCATCTGAACCAAATTGCATATTTTTGCTCAATTTGAGTCTCTGAATAAAACTGAGCTGTTTTTTTTTCCTCCAAACACGTGCATTTTTTTCTCTCTAAAGGTTCAGTGAACTGTTTTAGATTTTACATGGTTAAGAAAGCAGAACTGTTAAGTGGAAATGTTACCAGAATCGATAAATTCCTTACAATCCCCAAGCCACAGACAGAACGAGACATCAGGATAAAACATATGGCGTCATAAATCAGACCTATATCAGCTTTGAGAGCGCAAGAGCACAGATGCTCGTCTCAAGATCTTCCACGTGTTCATTCACGATGCCAATGACATCAGGAAACACTGCTCATTTTCTCTTGCTTTTTTCCTTTTCCCGTCTTGAACACGAAAGGAACCACCCACAGAGGGAGAGATGAAGAGGACGGATGTGCAGGACACTAAAGACAGGCAGAGACAGCTGCGGACGGTAATGGGGGTGAAATTAAAGAGGCTCGGGGTCATCGAGGTGTCATTTCACCTCACAGACCACTACACACACGGCCATTAATGACCAAACACCGGCCCATTACTGCACACCAAACACACTGCGGCTCTCCACAAACCAGCCCTAAATATTTACAGCACGTCTGAGTGTGTTTGCTCAGGAAAACTCCTGCTCTGTTTATTCTAGGGGTTCAGTGCTCATACTCATGTTCGCTGATTTACTTCAATTAATCCGTGGTTTGGGTGCTTACGGCATAAGTTGAAATGTTAAGATAATGTGCATATATACATACGTTTAATTAGGATGCGTCAGTGCTGATGAATATTTACAAACATTCAGAATATTGGCTGAGTTTTGAAGTGCTTGAAATCTCTTGAATGGTTTAAAAACAACAGAATTAATGATTGAGAACAAAGACATAAAGAGTAGACAATATTAATAACTAAAACTAAAACTGTAAAAACATGTTACTTCAAATTAAATGTTAACTAAAATAATATGATATTTTAAAAATATATATTTTATTTCAGCTAGTTTCCAAAGCAACATTTCTTATTTTATTCAACTATTTTTAACTATTTTAAAAGACAAAAAACAAACAAACAAACAAACAAAAAACACAACAACAACTAATAAAAATGAGACAAACATGCAACAAAATTAACAAAATTCTAAAAAAATAAATAAATAAAATAAAACACAATAGTCTCTCAATTATACTAAAATAACAGTGGTGGAGATATTTAGCAAAATGTTCATGCTGCTCAAGAAAGCCTTACAAAAAAGAAGAATACTTTGTTCATTTAATTAAGTAAATCTAAGTAGTTCAAGTATGTTTCTGAAGTATACATTATGTTGTACGTATACTAATATTAGTGTATAGTATACTGTACTTCTGTTTTAGTACTTGCAAAGGACTAAATTGGTCCAGTTTTTAATTGATAAAAATATACTTTTAAGTGCATTTAAGTGTAACTTCAGTAAACTTTAAGCACACAATTAGTTTTTTTCTTTAGCAACTATACTACAAGTTAAGATAAAAGAATTGCTTCACGCTAAAATGCGAGTCCATAATCCATAATAACTCTTCCTCCAGTGAAAAAGTGCATCTCCTGTTGTCTCTCACATCAAAATCCAGCCACATATTTGTTTAGAGCTGTTTTGGTTTGTAAACGCTGCTTGATCTGTGCAGATTTCTCTCCTGATTCAGACCAGAACACTTTCCCACTGGAGGAAGCATTATTATGGATTATGGATTTGTATTTTAGTTAAAAGAAATCATCTTAATGCTGGATTCTCCAGATGTTAACTGATGGACTGGAGTGGTGTGGATTATTGTGATGTTTTTATCAGACTCTCATTCTGACGGCACCCATTCACTGCAGAGCATCCATTGCTGAGACACTGATGCAGTGACACATTTCTACAAACCTGATGAAGAAACAAACTCATCCTAATCCTGGATGACCTGAGGGTGAGTGCATTTTCATTTACTGGTGAGTTTTTTCCTCACACAAACAGTACAACACACAACTTGCATGTTATGATGCTTTTTAATTCATAATTTTTACAGTGTTACAGCCCCAGCATACACTGAATTTCACTGGGCCTCATTCATGAAAACCAACAGTTTTTCAGCTTTTTTTAAAATTACGTAAATTGTCGTATGATGCAAGATGTTACATTACCACAAGACATTCTTCATCATGTGACAGTTTACACAGAAATGTGTTCTGCTTGTGTTTCAAGCAAATGAGGACTTCTGATGAAAAACAGGAGTCATGAAATTCTGCGAAACAGATTTTAGACAGAAGAAAGTCATACAGATTTGTGTTGACATGAATAAATGGTAAGCAACTGATGACAGAATTAGCATTTTTGGGTAAACTACTGCTTTAAATTTAATTAAAAAATTAAGTTTTACATCAGGATAACATGTTGGTATGTTTGTTCTTGCATGATAATAATCACATATTTTCACGTCACGTGTTCAAATAGCTGCATTTTCTCAGTCAGCATGTGAATCATATGGTAAATTTGAGATGAATTCTCTCTTTTGTTTCTGAAAGACCATTGTGAAGAGATTTAGCCTTTGACACGGCAATGTAAATGTTTATTTAGCGAAAGCAGAGCCCACCCTTTGTCAGTGACTTCACACAGAAAGACCTTTCACTGCCCCGTCTATTTCTTTCTTTAGCTCTTCTTTCTCATTCCTCTTCTCTTTTTCTTTCCATTCCCTCTCCCAGCAAAACTCTTCCTTCCTTCCTCATCTCTGCTTTATTACTTCACTCCAGGCCTCTCATTCCCTCTATCTGTTTTTCTGCCCTCTCTATTTCTGGAGAGTGTGTGTGTGTGTGTGTGTGTGTGTGTGTGTGTGTGTTTTAAACAGTGGCGTCTTTCACTGCGCTACAGCGTAACTGTGTCACACCCCCAGAAAGCCCCTTCGCTCCACTCCTCTATTTCACTTCCCCTCCTCCTCTTCTCTCAGTTCCCGCTGCTCTCACACACACACACACACACACAGTAAAGTACACATAACTACAGTTTATCATTCCTCCAAATAGAATGTTGTACACCCAATAACATTCCTGAGATATCTAACCCATAATAAAACACACACTCTCTAGTTTACACATCCAGAACAAGATATTACACAGCGTAACACTGATCATGGAGAACAAAACTGCTTGCAGAACTGAAAGAAATCAACGTTTATGTACAAAAAAAAAAAAAGTTTTAGTTGACTCTCTTCATCTGTTCAGAGATTTTCACCTATTTTGTGTTAGATGCCATTTTCTCTGAATATGTAGGCCTATGTATCAATAGAAATAGGGAGCATTGACACAGAATGTGATTTTGCTTTAACACATGGGCAGTGGAACGATGTTAAAGTTGAACAGCTTTTAACTTGAACAGCGAGTTTTTAGAATGGAGTGTCATGTGCGAGATTCTGCAAAATCGCAACGGTCAAACACGTCCATCTAGTGCATGTTTACATAGAAAAACAATGGAAGAGTAATGCAGTGGAATGCAAAAATGCATTCTGTGTGAACAGCCCCAAAATATGTAGAATATATAATAGAAATATTGGCAAATATATCATTCATGGAGTCAATCTTTCTCAAGTCAATTTAAATGATTTGAAAATATTTGTATATAGCGCTTTTCACAATTCATTTTTTTTTTTTTCAAAGAAATGATGTTAATGTTTATAATAGGGCTGCCCCACTAATAGTCGATGAGAACAGCCTTAGTCGACTAAAATTCTATTATTCAGTTAGTCACAGAACAAAAACTGTCCGTGTCCATAATGGGAAGATCATTAAAGGCTGGTCCTTGAGGTAATTACAGCATATTGGGCATAAAATACAAATGTTCACCTATCATTCATCCACCTCAAATATGGCTTATCATCGAAACATGTTAGTAGCAACTTTGCATGGCTGTTTGCTCTAATGTAACCCTAGATGTATGTGTGTTATTAGGCTCAAATCCAAGTGTTTGTGTGGAGTGTGGAATCTGTTAGTG
Organism: Tor tambroides; assembly: GCA_021397915.2. Taxonomy (NCBI): domain Eukaryota; kingdom Metazoa; phylum Chordata; class Actinopteri; order Cypriniformes; family Cyprinidae; genus Tor; species Tor tambroides. The sequence continues at coordinate 27,122 of JAFVLL020002560.1, read as the reverse complement.
CTGTTTTGATATCAACAAGACATTATGCTTTTATAAAATAAAGAAAAACAAACAGGATGCTCTTTCCGTGAAATGGAGCACATCACAAAAATGAACTGAAACTCAGCCTATAGGCTACTTGCTTCACAGGCATGATAAATATATATCTACAGAAAGTTTGAAATGTCTACTTTAAAATAAACCAATTCAAACTGAAAACAAAAACTCTGATTATGTAATCTGTATGAAGGGTGCATTTCTCTCTGAAGGTTTGTCACTGTGGAGATGCCCAGTCAGCATCGTCAGCTTCACTTCTGCAGTTGACTCAGAAAACTCTAGTTTATTAATAAATAATTTTAAAATGTCGTTGCTATTTTTCACAACACATAGTCATTACTTTTGCTGGTGCTTTACAGCAAGCTTTATGTATGCTCTTGAGCGCGAATAGGCTATATATTAGGCTCATTATGGTTTATATTTTAGTAATTAAATTAATATAAATATGCGATTAGTCGACTACCAGTCAACTAGAAAACTCTTTAGTTGAGGACAGCAGTAGTGTATAATATCTTTATTTTATGCCTTATAGTTGCATTCAGCAGATTAGAGCTGAGAAATAATAGAGTTTACATTTTGCAATGATAAACGCAATCAAGAAGTTTCAAGTGACTATAATTTTCTGTAAAGCTGCTCTGCAACGATTTGCATTGTGAAAAGCACTATACAAATAAACTTGAATTGAATCGTTTGACAGCACTAGTTTAATCATAGTTTAATCTATAATATTAAAGGGGTCATATGATGCGATTTAATGTTTTCCTTTCTCTTTGGAGTGTTACAAGCTGTTTGTGCATAGATAAGACCCCTGAAGTTGCAAAGACTAAAGTCTCAAACCCAAAGAGATATTCTTTATAAAAGTTAAGACTCGACCACGCCCCCCTAAAACGGCTCGTTCAAACACACCCCCACATGTCTATGTCACTGTGTGGAAGATTTTCATAACACTGCCCAAATGTATACGCAATGAAAGAGGGCGTGATTTTTATTCTCTCTGTAGTATTGTTGCTGCCGCCGGCGCCATGTCCTGGAGATGCTGTTTCATTGTGAAAGCGAAACTACTTTGTTTGGGCTTCCAAAAGAGGACACAACTAGAAATCAGTGGTTAAGTTGTATTTACAACACTGTTCCAGAACAGTACAACCCAAATATTAGAGTGTGTGCAGCGCATTTTACGGAGGACTGTTTCCTGAACCTGGAAGAGAGTAGCTTACAATGTGAACACTATGAATGGCTGAGATGTGAACACTATAAAGTGGGGCAATTCCAACATCGCAAGGACAGTCTGGCGCTTCTGACTCACAGCCTGTAAGTACGTTTTCATATTTAAAGAATTTGCCACTGACTATTCAAACGCGAGTTTTGAGCAGTGTAGAGCAGTGCTTGTTGTTTGTCGTTTTTCCGATCACAAATGCAGACATGGTAATGTTTACACGGTGCAATGAAACGCGACACGTAAAAAGACAGTACAAGTCATTATAATCAGTAATTATGTCCCCACAGGATGCAACAAATGCCTGGTTTGTAATGGGTTTTATTGTTTTTGTGTCGTTGAGCCGGGACACTGCATCACAATACGGTGAGGGGCGTAACATTTCCGTCTCACGCTTGAGGTATTCGGCCAATCACAACGCACCGGATAGCTGGCCAATCAGAGCACGCCTCGCTTCTCAGAACGATGAGCTTTGTAAAAATCAGCGCGTTTCAGAAAGGCGGGGCTTAGAGGAGCAACAATAATGTACAGTATGTGGAAAATAATGTTTTTTGAACCTTAAACCACACAAACACATTGCATTACACCAAATACACAAAATAATGTTCTTTTTAGCAATGTCATATGACCCCTTTAAGGAAATTAAAACAACAGAAAGTGTGTATGAGAGATAGAGAGAGCACATGGTCATCAAGTGTTCAGAAGCTCCACTTCCAGTCAAAACATGTGAGTTTGTCTTTCTATGCCCAGTAATCTCACCGTCCCCTCAACTATACTCCAAACTATAGAGATAAACACACACACACTCTGCTAAGTATAGCCACACAGCCCTTAGATGGGCCAGTGAGAACTTTTCCTGGGTTCCACCTCCATCTGTGGCATTTTAAAGCTTGGTTACAAACCAGAGTACTCAGTTATGTGTTGCTGAAAAACTCTTAGCAACCAATTCCCCATAAAAATGATGGATTTAACCTATAGGTCCCTTAAGGAATTAGTGGAAATCTAAGGCAATGGCTGAACGTGTCATGTGACTGATAACTTGTGATTCATATATTGCTTGGAAAGGGCTTTTGCACAGCAATTATAATCTAGATCCATTGTGTTGCATTGCACATCTCACTTGCAGTGAACACAAGGAGTGAGAGATGTTGTAACTACAGCAAGAACATGCTGTGTTATGACAGAAACTATTGTGAAATGTTTAACATAAACGCTTAGGTAAGGCCGATAGATAAGATGTTGTAATGCATCTTAAGGAATCCCTTGCCTCAGGGATTTTTGGCCCACAGATACAACTGCTTAAATTCACGTTCCCTTGTGAAATAGAAGTGCACTTTAGCATACTTTTAAATCGAGTACTTATATACTTTACAAGAATATATCTAATTGTGAACTGAACGTATAATGTTTTCAGATACTTCATTGCATGATAATTGCAATTTATTACAGTTTACATAGCTTAGATGTTAGTCAGCACACTAAAATAAGTGTACTTCTTTAAACATGACTAAAGTTACTTAACATGACTAGTGTACTTAAGTGTGCTAAGAAACATAGTCATTAAATTGTCTCTCTTTAAGTAAAGTTAAGTGGTCTTTTATTTCATTAATATTATATTATCTGCAAGTACAGAATATTTAAAAATACACTACTAAGATTTCAAGTACACTACAATTGTACATGCAATAAAATTAAGCACACTTATTTTTCACAAAGGGTAATTTGAAATTACAGAAATTACATTTTCTCTTCTCCAGTGTGTCTTTCTTTCCTCCATGAAACACAAAAGTAGATGTTGAACATGTCACAGATGCTCTTTTCCAAGGTGGATGGGAACCAAAAAGCCCAAACGCAATCCATATTTTGTGCACATATGAAAATAATAGTGGCTTGGAATGACATGAGGGTGGATAAACTGGCAAAGATGTCACATTTGGTGAATTATTCAAACACAGAAAACAATTACAGCTCAAGCAAACCTGCTACCAGAGCCCTGGCTCAGATTTCAGCACTTGTTCACGACCCACATGTCCCGGTAACACAAACACTGCTGCGTGTTTGGATGTGTCTGAAGTAATGCTTCTAAAAGCGAGTCACTGTGTGTATCACGCCACCAACAGCAGGAAACGGCTTCACCACATCAACTTGACCGCCGTTCAAAAATGACTAACTCTGGTTTTGAGAGCTCACATGCTGCCCTGGGCCGCTGGAACGACTCGGAGATGTATAATATAACTACCGCCCAGGCTGATCCTGGAAAGTTGGATTAAAGGGAACTGGGTGATTTACGATTTGCAAAGAATCTGGCTCTAGTCAGCGTTCGACAGGGGAGAGAGAACGAGGCTCAGCTCAAATGAACCAAGTCGATCTGGAAGGAAAGTTGAAGAAAAGACTGTTGTGGGGTTTCTGAGAGACGGAGAGATGGATGGAGAACCGGGTCCTGGAATAGGGAGGAATCCATTGCTTTGATGTGAAAAACGCACTTTGGGATGAAAGTGTTTGATGAAATCGTTCAGAAAATCAGCGGTAATTACTAGTGGCTCGGATGAAGCACTTTCGCCAAACTGTGGTTAAATCTGGGAGGTTGGTGTTGAGCTAAAGAGCTTCTTGAGTGATATAACATGGGACTTGCCAATGGGAACATTTAGCCATAATCAGTGCAAGTGAAACATTGTCACTCTAGACCAACCAGCATATTTAATAAGACAGTTCAAAATTTCCTGTTCATTTACTCTCCCTCTGGCCATCCAAGATGTAGGTGACTTTTTTCTTCAGTAGAACAGTAAAGAAGATTTTTAGCTGAAACTGTGCTCCTTAGTGATTCATAAAATGCAAGTCAGTGGCTACCATCAATTTGAGAGTCAAAAAAGCATATACAGGCAAGGAAAATATAACACTCGTGGCTCCTGATGATATATTAAGGTCTTATGAAGCAAAACAATCAGACTGTGCAAGAAACTGAACATTATTTACAACATTATTACCTGTAATCCAGAGCCTCAGGCAAACGGTCTGGAATGATTCACGAACAAATGTGACCCTGGAGCACAAAACCAGTCTTAAGTCGCTGGGGTATATTTGTAGCAATAGCCAAAAATACATTGTATGGGTCAAAATTATCCATTTTTCTTTTATGCCAAAAATCATTAGGATATTAAGTAAAGATCATGTTCCATGAAGATATTTTGTAAATTTCCAAGTGTAAATATATTAAAACTTAATTTTTGATTAGTAATATGCATTGCTATGAACTTCATTTGGACAACTTTAAAGGCAATTTTCTCAGTATTTAGATTTTTTTGCACCCTCAGATTCCAGATTTTCAAATAGTTGTATCTCAGTCAAATATTGTCCGATCCTAACAAACCATATATCGATGGAAAGCTTATTTATTCAGCTTTCAGATGATGTATAAATCTCAATTTTGAAAAATTGACCCTTATGACTGGTTTTGTGGTCCAGGGTCACAAATAGTTCTTTTGAACCGGTTCTTTTAAGTGAATTAGATGAACCAGTTTACCAAATCGGACTGATCGTCTGAAACAGATCACGGCTCGAGCAGCACAGATCTACAATTTACTCAATCAAAACTCACTTTCAGATGCCTGACAGTCACTCCAACTTGAAATGAGCCGAAATAGCGGCGTATATGATCTTGTGATGAATGAACTGATTCAGTGCTCCAGTTCCTGCAAGCAGACTCGGACCGAAGAGCCGCTGATACAAGCAGGTTTATATGCTTTAGACATGTAAAACATCCACATTTCACATCTTTATTGTATAATATAACAATATAATTCTGTATAAGTGATGTGATTATGTAAACAAACTGGTGAGTCGGTTATTTAAACCAGTTCATTGATACGAACTGTCCAAAAGAACCAGTCTGTGGAAAAGAATCAGACTTCGCCATTTGTCTGAGGCTCTGGATTACAGGTAATAATTTTGTAAATAGCATCTAGTTTCTGGTACAGACTGATAGTTTTGCTTTATAAGACCTCAATCTATTGTCAGGAGCCACGTGTATTAATTTTGTGTTGCCTGATATGCTTTTTTGGACCAGGTTGCCGTTTACTTGCATTTTATGAATCACCAATTTTTACGGTTTCAGGTAAAAATCTTCCTTTCTGTTCTACTGAAGAAAACAGTCACCTACATCTTGAATGGCCTGATGGTTGGTAAATTGACAGCAAATTTTCATTTTTGTGTGAACTATCCCTTTAAAGCTAAAGTGTGTCATTCACCAAACAGAATAGCAAAATCATGAGATTTCCGAATCCTCTCGTCATGCTCCAAACTCACACCATTGCTGGCTGAGTGGATAGTCTGAGATCATTCCCAAACCCAAGCAAACTCCATTTTAGCAGTTGAGGTCATTATACAAATGGTAAATATTTGGTATTAGAAAGTCTAAAGCAGGCTGAATGAGATTACACTCTGATTAGCCCATTTACAAAGCCAGTTAAAGGGGCCACACATATGTAGCATTTCATTTATGTCATTTGCGATAGTATTTGTTTTGTTTTTTTTGCAACACAACAGTCACAATATAGTATTTCATGAGAACTTTCCACCCTCTCTCTGACCCGTAAAATTAATCATGCTGTTTTTGCTGCGTTTGACAAATGACCTCTGTTCTGACTGGCTAACCTCTGTGTCCCAGCTCTCGTTCATTAGAGACAGCCAAGTTATAAATACTGAAAAGAGACTGATATGTAAATACGACCATCATATGTTAATCACTGCGTCACAATTATGATGATTAATGAATGAGACGTTTATGTAGCTTAGTTTCAACAGAGTCTATGAGTTCTGAAAGTTATGATTAGAGTATTTCTACACCAAACAATGTTATTTGCCTTGTACACTTAATTGTACTGAATGTGCACTTGTAGTTAAAAAATCTTTAAAGTATGTTTTTAAGCACTGTACTTACAGATTACATAATAATACTTAAATAAAAGGTCACTTAAGTGCACTTAAAAAGAGACACTTTCATGACTGCTTCTTTTTCACTTTAAAAAAGGGCACTTTGTAACAATTTAATCATGCACTTTGTAATAATGTCACATTAAAAGTTTTACATTTTAAAATATTAAGTTTTAATAGTCTTTTGTTGTGCTTTAAAGAAGTTCATTTATTTTTATGCAACTAACAAACTAAAGTAAATGTAATGTACTTGATTATCATTTTAACTGCTGTGTGTTATTTAAAATTACATTTAAAATCAATCATTTACCACTAAATTGCAACTTCATCATTACAAATGTGTAATAACAAATATAGTTAAAATACAGTAAAATGTCATGTTTTAATACAGTAAAATATAGTTTTAATAGAGATGACGTATATTTTAGTTTATCATAAATGCTTGTCAGTGCATTCAGCAGTAACACTTTAACCATATTTTCTTGTCAAACGATTAATCGTAATTAATCGCATCCAAAATGAAAGTTTTTGTTTACATAATATATGTGTGTGTACTGTTTATATTTATTAAAGACACACACATACAGCATATCCTTTGAAAATATTTACATGCGTTTACATATATATATTTATATTCATATACTTTATATTATATATAAAAACATTTAATATATAAACGTAACATTTTTCTGAAATATATGCATGCATGTGTATGTATTTATATGTACATAATAAATATACACATTACACACACATACAATGTAAACAAAAACTTTTAATTTGGATGCGATTAATCGCGATTAATCGTTTGACAGCACTAATTTAAACTATAACATTTTTTATTTAATTGCAATTAACATGCAATTAAGTGTCTGAAAACCTTATATTCAGTTCGCACTTCAGTAAATTCTTTTAAAGTATATTATTTCCATTATTTCCATGATTTGTCAAATCTATCAAATTTTTCAAATCTAAAGCTTAATGTTAAAAATGAACCACCAATAGCATTTCTTATTGTTCCATGTTGCTGGACTCACCTGTAGGCTGCACCTGCGGTACTCTCTGTCCCGTCCAGAGCACCTGTAGTTGTGGGCCGCCGCTGGAGGCCTCCAGTCCCTCTCGGCTTCGTGTCTGGAGGGCTGGCCGGCGTTCTGCAGCAGCCAGGGCTCAGGGTTTGGGTTTGAGGGAGTCTGGAGGCCGTAGGGAGGAGGCTCTCTGGGAGTGTGCGATCGCTGGATGGTGTGTGTGTAGGAGTGTGGGACTTGGCGAGAAGCTCGGCCGTCGACGCGTCTGTCGCGGGCCCCGTGTCTCTGAGTCAGGGGCCGTGAATGTGCGATTCGCTCTTGCTCCCGCACTCTCTCCACGCGCTCTTCATCACTTGTTTTCTCGGCTGCAGCATCAGTTTCCACGTCTGCTGCCTCCATCTCCTTTTCCTTCTCATTTTGTTCTCTATTAACAGTGTCTGTGATAATTTGTTCTACTTCTCCTGGTGTTTTATCCACAGGTGTGCTGGAGTTCACACTGAGAGCATCGAGGCTGTCTGGGGTGGTGGTGGTGTTGTGGCGGCGTGTGTGTCGAGCGTGACGGTTTTGTCTGTGTAAGGGAAGAGAGAACGGCACCCTGCCGTACCCAAACTGTCCAGGACGAATAGAAGAACTAGACCTGGTGTGACACGGACAGAAAATAACATATATGAGTATGCTAGAAAAGATAAACACGTTAGACAGCAAGATATCAAAGCTAAAAGAACAACAAAAGTCCCTTTAAAACAGCTGATGTTGAACAAGGTGTGTGAAAACCAATGTCACAGTCACTTTACTGTAAAGGCCCGTTCACACCAAGAATGTTAACTATAAAGATAACTATACTAGCGTCCACACCAGCGGACGATATCGTCTGTTTATTCGTCTGCTGCTTTAAATTCTCCAGCTCGTTATAGCAGGATTGATTCTGATTGGGTGTCAAAGTTTTTATGGTTCATCAACTGGAAAAAAAATGTTCTGAAAGTGATTCCAACGATATGTTTCTCTGTGCCTTAATCATTACAGTTGTGGTGTGGACTCTTGTGGTGTGGATTTTTAGAACTATATCTTTATCGTTATCTTTATAGTTATCGTCTTTGGTGTGAACGGGCCTTAAGCCTTGTTTTATCCCACAGAAAGACTTTTAGAGAAATCACACTGGTTTTCTTTAAAAGATTCAAATTTAGACCTTATTCAGTGATTCAACAGTGAACCCAGTTCTCTTGGCATTCACATTGTTACTCAACTTGAAATTATATTTTTAGTTGTGACTGGGTCTCAACCTACTTATTTCTTCAAGTTTTATATCATTTCAAAATACACTGCCATTCCAAAGTTTGGGGTCAGCATTTGTGAGACTTCAAAAACATTAACAAACCTTACCAACCCCGAACTTCTGAATGGTATAGTATAATGCTGAATAATTAATATGATATACTGAAGACTCAAATTAATACACAATATATGCAGCAGTTAGAAATGTTTGCAATTGCGTGAATATAGAAAAAGTGAATATCTACATTCACAATGCACAATATAAGCTTATATTGGCCACTAAAAGCCCTGTTTCATGACCTTCACATGCACTTGAGCATGTGCAGTAAAGGACAAAGTGTCGCCCTTTTACTCAAGCACGCAGCACTTTGAGACTGTATATTTATTTAAAGTGCCCCTATTATGGATTTTTGGAAATGAGCTTTCATGCCATGTGTAACACAGCTCTAAGTGAATGAAAACATCCTGCAAAGTTTTAAATCTGAAAGTGCACCGTGTATAAAGTTATTGTCTCTCAAAAGAAAGAGTCGACTCTGAATCATTAAAACAAGTTGTTTTTAAAACGAATCCCAAGCCGTTTCATGTTGATGTCAAAATGAAACATTAGCATATTGCCCGCCTACTTGTTGGTCTTTTCGCGTTGGTCTGAATGAAAATGCAAATTCACTCTTTGCCACTAGGTGCCGCTTTTGGAGCGGTAAAAATAGCGGTTTCCCCGGTAACGCTGTACACAAAGCAGCACTCACAAACATTGCTTTATAAGGCATTACAGGCAAGATGAGATTAAAATGAGACCAATCACCGCAGATTAGCATCACACAAAGGAGGGGTTTGGAAAAATGAATTTTGAACGAATCGTTTGTGAGTCGTTGAGCAAGTAAGGTAAAAATAAATTCATATTATAAGACAATGAAAGTGTTTTTTTAGCTTGCATGCATGTCAACCTGTTGTTGGGGACTCCCAAAACCAAAATATGAACTTTTCATTACCCATAATAGGGGCACATATTGCCATATTTATCATGCAACCCAAGCTATGAATGAGTATGCGCATGTAAACAGGAAGGTCTTCCCTAATGGCGACCAGGGGCCAGTTGCATAAAAGGTTTAGACTAGTCTTAAAAGTTAGTCATCTAATTTTGTTCTTTAAGACTGGTCAAAATTTTTAAAATTCGGTTACATTAAAACATAGATTAGTCTAAGCTGAATCCAAAATATAAGACTGATTACCCCTTGGTTAACTGCTAGTTGGTCAAACTAGTTCTTAAGACACTGTCTTAATATAGCGGCTAAGTTTATGCAACTGGCCCCAGTCCTGCTCACCTTCTTACAGACGCTGGATCCCTATTGGTGGAAACCGACCTCCTGCTTCCACTGCCTACAGCTCTGCTGTGATTGGGCATCCGTGCAGGAACTCTCCCATAGGGAAGTGAAGAGGATGAGGATGGTGAACGGTACACTGAAACCGGCTCCTGATTGGGTGGGCCGAACTGCACTGGCCCAGCGCCGCCAGCTTCGTTTCGGTAGAGCGGTAATCCAGGATTGGGATTGGCTGGGAGAGGTGGAGAAAAGTAAGGAGGCCTCTCAGCGCCCCCTGCTCCATATGGAGGAGGCTCGTTGACGGGATACAAGGAGTTGTAGTAGGGTCTGACCGCAGAGATCACAGGGGTGTTGTTTGGGACACCCGGTGGAATGTAAGGCGGTCGGTTCCACATAAGAGGCGGAGCTTGGGGAGGTGGCATACACTGTCTCCGCCTCTCAGACACGCCCACTCCGCAGCTCTGAGAACACTCCACCCACTCGCTCCATGGACCCCACACTCCTTCAAGCCCCTCCTCTTCTGCCTGACGAGACTTTCGTCCGGCCGCCTGTCAGAGGAAGGCCTCATGATTAGTAAGTAAATATCCCACTTGCAGTATATGCACAATACTGATACTGTATAGACCAGGGGTAGGCAACGTCGGTCCTGGAGTGCCGCTGTCCTGTAGAGTTTGACTCCAACCCTAATCAAACACACCTGAACAAGCTAATCAAGGTCTTCAGAATTACTAGAGCTACAGGCAGGTGAGTTTTTTTTTTCAGGGTTGCAGCTAAACTCTGCAGGACAACGGCACTCCAGGACCGACGTTGCCTACCCCTGGTGTAGACAGTGGGGTCCAAATGTGACCCTGGACCACAAAAACAGTCATAAGCATCAATTTTCTGAAATTGGGATTTATACATCATGTGAAAGCTGAATAAATAAGTTTCCATTGATG
>JAFVLL020002560.1:0-16290 GCA_021397915.2 Tor tambroides | reverse complement strand
AATTGAGTTAGAAGTTATGGATTCGTGTTTACTGTTTTGAGAAGACGAGGCATAGTTTCAAGAAATGTGTTTAAGCAATCGAGAAAAACTGTAAAATAAATAATTTACAATAATTAAAAAAGGTGATTTAAATGCATTGATCGACAGACAGACAGAGAGACAGATAGATACACTCTAAAATATGCTGGGTTAAAAACAACCCAGCACTGGGTGAAATATGGACAAACCCAGCGGTTGGGTTAAATGTTTAAGTTTTGTTTAACTCAACTTTTGCTTAAAAATTACTATATTTCTTGCTTAAAATAAACCCAATGGAAATTAACATTTATTAATATGTTCAATAAATGAGCATTTATAAATAAGTTGAATAAATAATAATTAAATAATAAACAATTTTTAAATTGCTTATTAATAAATGTTCACCTTTTGATTATTGATGATGCCTCTAGTAATTGTCCCTGATTTTTAATTTACAACCTATTTGGGTTCATTTTAAACTAGCCATATAATAATTTTTAAGCAATAGTTGAGTTAAATAAAACTACCCAGAAGGCTGGGTTAAACATTTAACCCAACTGCCGGGTTTGTTCATATTTTACCCAGCATTGGGTTGTTTTTAACCCAGAATTTGTTTTATAGATAGATAGATAGATAGATAGATAGATAGATAGATAGATAGACAGACAGACAAATTGTTTTTGGAGCTGCATTGGTTGCAGAAGCCAGTATAATCTGTGCATGTGTGTGATTTCTTGCCTGTTATAACATCTAGCATGCAGCGCTGTTTGTTTCTAGTATTCTGTGGCATTTGTCTCCGAGTATTTCTACAATAAACTGTTGTTGAAATAGAGCATAACAGTGTTCTGTACAAACTACACATGGACATCAAACTCTCAGCGAGAGTCTGCCACTGCAGCTCCTCCTGTAGCTCTGGTGGTCCTCACCCTGTGTGTGTGTCTGTGTGTGTGTGTGTGTGTGTGTGTGTGTATGTGTGTGTGTGTGTGTGTGTGTGTGTGTGTGTGTGTGTGTTTGCTTACTCTGAACATGTGCGTAACTGCTCACTTGCTTACAAGTGAGTGTGATTTTTTCACACCAACGCCCAATCACAGCCACATCTCACATGCTCCCAAAGGACACCCCACATCAGAGGCCAGATGACCAAACAATGGAAAGATCAGCTCATGCGGCCTGATTTAATGGTCAGATCCAGCAGTTTATCTGCGCTTCTCTCAGAGCCACAGAAGACCCATTCAGCTTCAGCCGGTCCACAAACATATGGCAACACTCTGACAAGCACTTCTCTCTAATAGTAGAGCTTGCAAATATAAAATCATCATCATCTTCATCATCACTCACCGGCTTCTCTGCTTCCTCAGCTGTTGTTAAGGGCAGGACAGCAAACACACAACACCAAAACGCACACAATCTGCGAGGAAGAGGGGAAACACATATGAAGATGAGTATTTAGAAGAGTACAATTTTAGTATAATCATAATGTGATATTAAATTATACTGTGATAATGAGCCGCTATATTAACACACGCTGAGCGCTGTAAATTATAATGTCTATGGTCTACAAGATGCTGATTAGATTAATCTCTGGACAAATAGGAAAATGTGTTAACAAGCTGATGAATACCAATACTTCCCAATAGCTTTCCCAGAATTCCTCCTGACAGACCGTTCCCCACCCTGCCTGGCTCCTATTGGCAGTTTCTCTGGATATGACTTATCCTCAAAACATTCCCATATCAACCACATTCATAATGCAACGCCTTTAACCCACATGTTAAGGTTCTGGTTGGCGGCTTTTCATAGTGAAAATACTTCACATTGTGTCTTGTTGATATTTCTTGTCCTAATTTTAAGAAAACTGATTTTAAACAAAATTCCAAGTTGATTCAGTATAACATGTTTCGAATGATAAATGCTAGGTTACGTCTGTTTGAGGCCCCAGGTATAAAACACACCTGAAATGGTTAAATGATATTTTCCTTGGGTAAAAGTAATCTTGGATTATCTTGTTCTTTATTCTGGGTTAGCAATTAATCCAGAATGGTCAGGTCAAAATTTCACATTATACATAGTAGCTTTGCTTAAGGCCTGTTTACACCAAGGATGATAACTATTAGTGGTGCAACGGATCACAAAACTCACGGTTCGGATCATATTATGGATTTTGAGTCACGGATCAGTTTGGTTTTTACAAGCGTAGATGAATACAACATAAAGTTACTAATAAAGTCAGTAACACATGTCTGTTGTTGTTCAGTGTGCTTTTAATTGTTCTGATACTCCATGTATTGTAATTGTATTTTTTTTTATTAAATGTTATTATGCAGCTATGTCAGTATACATTATCGAAATTCATCTATGTAGTGTAACCCAAATAAAGTTGTTGATGTGAAGAAAAAATTGTTTTAATGATTTATACATTTTTTAAAGCCAATTAAACACAATATATAAACTGGAAAGTTTGAGTTTAGTCTGTTTGCCTTTTAAGTTATCTGTACTTAAAAAAGTAAGTTAATTCAATGAGAAGGCCACATTAGGTGAACTCAATTAAACTGAGTTGTCAATTTCCCATTACTCAATTAAACTGAGGGAATCACTTTCCTCAAATCATTTGAGCAGTCTCAACTCATTAGGGTTTACAATGTAGTATTCAGGTGCAGAAATGTAATCATTAATTGTAAAATAACACAATAGTGCTCTTCACTGCAGGTATTTTTTTAGGCTGCTGTCTCTTTAAGACCAAATGCATGTAGCCTACCTAATGCTGACACACATCCAGTTTCTTTCTCAGCTGTTTCGGTTCACTTAAAACATAACCGACTGTGAATACTTGCAAATTGGGTATTTAAACATAAGTTTGTGTCACAGTGTTGCCAACTGCTTTCAGTTGAAAGTAGCTAAAACTGGTAGCTAAATGTCACTAGATTACATCATAATGGAAAATTCACTGATCTACCTGTATATAAAGATGAATATAGATCAGCGGGCAAGATAAAAACTTAGATAAGGTTTGTCCAAGAAGTTGCTATATTTGTCCCTAAACTTTTGAAAAAAGTCTCAAAAGGGGTGGGGAAGTAGCTAAATCTAGCTACAAAATTGCTAAATTGGCAACACTGTTTGTGTGTATGTTTCCATTCAAAGAGAAGTGAAAGAGGAATCAATCTGTGTGAATAGCGCAGTCTGAATCAAGCTTCTCTTAAAAAACAGCGTGTGTTCTCTTTTGCTTGAATGGTTTAAAATTGTTCGAATGGGTAAACTGGCAAGACAAAACACCTGCAAATGATCAACTTTCACTCTATGATGGTTAAACTTAACAGTTAACCCGCAAATCACATGCGTGCCGAACCGTGGGGTCTGGTCCTTACGGATCACGGATGATCTACGATCCGTTGCACCCCTAATAACTATAATGATAAGTATAAAGTTTTAATTATTGTTCTAATTCTGAGAATAGAGAAGTCCACATCATCACAGCTGCAGCATGTGCTTATAATAAACAGAGCAATGCAGAGCACTAGCGTGGACACTAATATAATTACGGTCATAGCTATCTTTATAGTTATCTTTCTTGGTGTGAACGTGCCTTTAACTTGGGGTAAGGACTCTTCTGAGCCACTTTTAACCCTGGTTTATGAAGCAAAGCGAAACAGTGCTAACCCTGAATTGTGGTGCCAAGTATATACATTACAGTACAGTACAGCGTGAAACTGTTTAGCTGTTTAGCAACAGACAACTCATCAATAAGTGTCTCAGTGGTTAACCCATTAAATACCGATTAGTTGTTAGGTTCAGTAGTGACAGCAAATGCATTAATCATGGAATTAAAGAGACGGTGTTATGTATGAGCAGATTAATATGACGACATTGGATAAGCAGTTAATTATGGTGTTTACAGGCAAATAATTTTCCAATGACTCTGTGTAAGTCTTTAAAGGGATCATATGATGCGATTTCAAGTTTTCCTTTCTCTTTGGAGTGTTACAAGATGTTTGTGCATAGATAAGATCCCTGAAGCTGCAAAGACTAAAGTCTCAAAACTAAATAAAATTCTTTATAAAAAATAAAAATAAAATAACATTTTTTTTAATAAAACTTTATAAAAGTTAAGACTCATCCACGCCCCCTTAAAATGGCTCGTTCAAACACGCCCCCACATCTCTACGTCACGGTGTGGGAAGATTTGCAAAACACCGCCCAAACGCATACACAAAGAGAGAAGGTGGAACTATTATTCTGGCTGTAGTGTTGTTGCTGCCATGTCCTGGAGATGCTGTGTTTCATTGTGAAAGCAAAACTACTTTGTTTGGGCTTCCAAAAGAGGACACAACTAGAAATCAGTGGTTAAGTTGTATTTACAACACTGTTCCAGAACAGTACAACCCAAATATTAGAGTGTGTGCAGCGCATTTTACGGAGGACTGTTTCCTGAACCTGGAAGAGTAACTCAGCCTACAATGCTGGCTCGCACAAAGACTGTTTCTATAAAGTGGGGCAATTCCAACGTTGCAAGGACAGTCTGGTGCTTCTGACTCACAGCCTGTAAGTATGTTTGCTTATTTAAAGAATTTGCCACTGACGATTCAAACGTGAGTTTTGAGCAGTGTAGAGTAGTGCTTGTTGTTTGTGTTTCTCCGATCACAAATGCAGACATGATAATGTTTACGCGGCGCGACGCAATGCGACACGTAAAAAGACAGTATAAGTCATTATAATCAGTAATTATGTTCCCACTGGATGCAACAAATGCCTCGTTTGTAATGGGTTTTATTGTTTTTGTGTCGTCGAGCTGGGACACGCCATCACAATATGCTAAGGGGCGTAACATTTCCGTCTCACGCTTGAGGTATTCGGCCAATCACAACGCACTGGATAGCTGGCCAATCAGAGCACACCTCTCTTCTCAGAACGATGAGCTTTGAAAAAATTGGTGCGTTTCAGAAAGGCAGGGCTTAGAGGAGCAACAATAATGTACAGTATGTGGAAAATAATGTTTTTTTTTGTTGTTTTTTTTACCTTAAACCGCATAAACACATTACATTACACCAAATACACAAAATAATGTTCTTTTTAGCAATGTCACATGACCCCTTTAAAATGTTGGTAAACAAAAACATTTTTACAGAATTACAACATAATTACCTTTGTTTGGACATGTGCAAATATAAATGAATGTTCAGTTATGAATAAACAGTACCACTCCATATTTCAGCTTTTTTACTCAGATTTCAAGAAGTCAGAATATTGGTTCAGTCTGATTATGGAAACCATGACATTTACATATTCAGAATATTTACTCAATATTCACTTTTTATTGACTAATATGCTTGTAATGGTTCCACAAAAAGTCTTGATAAACCATTTCAAAATGATTAATTACTAACTCAAAGTAACATTTGAACAGTCTAAAACACTGAACAAAATTATGTTTACTCAGTTTTAAGAATAAACCTGGATTAGAACTATCCAGTGTATTGTATTTTTCATGTTATTGGTGCCAAATCGACCCCAAACAGAAACAATGTTAGGCTACTCTCCTGGATAACTGCTCAGAGCAACATCTGAATGTGTTGTATTAATTAGGTCAGTGTTGACATTTTAAAGTGAACATAATGGGTTAATTTCAAAATCCCTGTTCTACAGTACAGCACAGGGGTCTACGGGACCCCAAACACTTAAGCAATCTGTCTCAAGAGAACGTGATGATTGTTTGTACCAATAATGTTTATCTGTCTGATGAGCTTCCACATCATCTGTGGTTTACTATTAGTATTTCAGAACAGTGTAAAATGATGCATGACATTTTGAGTGCAGTCGCAGACCCGTAATCACAGATGTAGGTTAAAGCGGCGCACCACGGAAACCATCAGGACAGCATCAGGCCAGAACCAGAGTCCCAGCGCGCTCAGGACCCCCCGCCTCTGGCCACGTTTTTCACCAACTACTGCATGGAGAAACCCGCCACACAAAACCTGCGTCCCCAAACAAGAGCTTACACGCGCCAAATAATCCCAAAGGAATGCTCGGATCAGAATTCGAACCACTTCATTAAAATGAAATCGAAAACATTTAAAAGCGGCCTTAAATCTGATGCAAAACAAACCAATCACAACCTGCTGCGAAGCGCACTGACTTTTGCCTTCCACTTTTAATTACTTATTAAAAAATTGTATCGAAACTCCGAGAAATGACATGAGTGTAAGTATAAATCATGCTTTAGAAGGTGATATTAAAATCCTCTAATCAAGACTTTGGGAAATGTCAAGATTCCAACTTTCATAAACATACCCTAGCCTCACATGAAGAAGTGTTTTGTAACCTTTTGCTTCTTTGAGCCCATTAGGATCTATTCGAAATTATAATAGGCTATATAGCATTAGTATTCCTTTAGGATTTTTGACTTATAGCCTATAGGAAACATGCATACGCAACCGATACATTTATTTCTTTATTAGTAGGCTATTTATGAATATGTATTTGTAGCCTATATCCGCAGCCGCGCAGTCCAGTGGTCTGATCTGAGCAGTTCTAGTGCTTGTGATCGAGCCAGACTCGAACCCGTGGCCAGCGGCAACAGCAGGAGACTTAATGCACACTTAAAGTCTCTCCATCCGATACAATGATGCGCAAAAGTCCCAAACGTGCCCAAAGCCGCGCGTGCGTTACCTGCTCACAGATGCAGTCGTCATTCTCTGCGCGCGGATCCGTTCTTCTGCGTCAGGTTTGTGAAAGAAACAGAAACAAACTCCAGATCCGCGGAGCTGAAGGAGCTGCTTGGAGAACTTTTCCTCGTTTCTTCAGACTCGTTCACTACACACACACTCTCTCTCTCTCTCTGTGTGTCACACACACACACACACACACTCCTCTGGAGTAAGAGAGGGAGGGGTGTAGGTTTTTTTTCCGTGTCGTTCACCCAACTCTTTGTGTCCTTGTGTAAATCTAGTGTGACGCTGGACAGCCACACAGACTCACACACTCTCTCTCTCTCTCTCTCTCTCTCTCTCTCTCTGGTTGGTTGGAGATCTTGAGGCTTTTAAACTTGTATGAATGGTGTTTTATGTGAATTATAAAATGGAATTTTATAAATGAATGAATGAGGTATTTTTTGTGTTTGTGTTTTTTGTTATAAGTTTTTTTTTTTAGTGTGTGTATAGGCTAATTATGTTTTTTTTTTTGTATATTAATATATTATATTGATTTACTGGTAATGTAATAATTGTTAAATTAAAGAAAGACTAAAGTCAAAGTTTCTCTCTTCCTCTCTCTCTAACAATAAAAGACTTTCTCCACTCTGCTCTCTTAACTTTTTTATTTTCTTTACTAGGAGTTTTCTTTACAGGGCAATGTTTTTGTAGCAGGTTACAGAAATAGAGACGTCAATTAATGAATTTTATTGCTGGTCAAGCTAAATTAGCAATTTATATTTCTAGGAAAAATAAAATAGAACAGAGAAATGGACAGCACATCAGTGTTTAAAAATATGTTTAAATCAAGAATTGTTGATTTTAATGATTACAAATCGAAGAATGCTATTCATGTTTTTAAGATTGAATGGTGTTGTGATGTGTTATGTACTTAATGAGGAGTTGTTTTTTATACACGAGCTAAGATAGTAATATAATGGTTTGTGTTAATTGTTAAAATAATTATTTTTAAAAAAAAGTGATTGTAAAAAGAAAAAAATCTCTCTCTCTCAATTCAATTTAAATAGCTTTACTGGCATGACAAAAATACATTTTGTATTTCCAAAGCATCTAAATCAAGAAAATGGTTTAGAACATCTGGACATTATTTATATATTATAACTAATATGTATATATAGCTAATATGGAAATGTCATATATTCACACAGATACGTATAGGGGGAAAAACCCCATTATAATGTAATGGCACAATGCTATGAATTTTGCAGCTATATTTGCACATTTGGCTTTTTCGCCAAGAATGAAACTTGAAAGTTTTTCGGTTGGGCTACAAATGTTAAATTGGGGAAATATTTGATTAGTTTTGGGGTAGTAGCGGTCTCTAATGTTTTGATATTCTCTCTCTCCATCTGTTTTTCTTCTCATTCCTCTCGCTGGTTTCTCTCCAGTCTTTTGTTGGCTCTGACACACACCTGTACATCATGTGTCATCATCTTCAGCAGAGACTGTAGATATTTATACCTCAGTTTTCTCAGGATTATTAATGAAAATCCATTTCTGTATAAAAACTTCAAGACTGCATTGAAGGTTATTGCTCAGGAAAACATACCTGAGCACACACTGACCTTTTGAACAGTAATGGGGCATGTTGTCACAACATATGTTGGAATAATGGGACCTGCAGCAAAATATAAACAGTAAAATAAATATGAAAACATAGAAAAATATTAATGTTTAATCATCTATGAAATAATTTAACATTATAAAACAAATATGGAAAAATAAAGAAAAAATTATATTTAAAATAGCATTATATAAATGGCAATTAAAATTCATTCTCTCTTTTTTGCATTGTTTCAAAAAAGTGTAGTTTTTAATGGCAGGTTTTATTGTGAAAACATACCTAATATGACAACATAACTCACAAATAATTAATACAGTTTATATTTACATTTAAGTATATATCAACACTTTATCCATTTATGTATCTATCTATCCATCTATCGATCTATCTATCTATCTGTGAGAAATATATATATATATATATATATATATATATATATATATATATATATATATATATACAGTTCAGTTTTGAACAATGTTTGAAACCAACATACAAATCCACTGCTACAGAAAACACTCATTTGTGTAAGTGGATTTTTACTCAAAACCTCACAGTTATTTGATTTATTACAAGTTCTTTTCTTTGCCACCAACAGCGAAAGAGACAGTGGTGTGGAAACAATCCACAATACTTGTTTTAATATTTGCTTAATCTTTGAATCCAGATTTTCACTGCGGTTTCATACATTTGACCCCTCTTTATGAAAAGTCTGAGAGTACACTGAATATTTTAGCACTCAAATATAATTAGTGTCAAGGAATGCTTTAAACAACACTCTCAATAAAGCTCAAGAGAGAGCAGGATAATGACTCCTAATGATTGGGGATATTTTTAATCAGACCTCAGAATGAACAGATATATATCAGCGGAACTTCAATCAGAATAAATGAGTTTGAGGGAGTTTTCCAGCCTGATTGGGTCGCAGTTGCTTAAAGAAGTCTTTAAACGGAGATAATAGTCTTGAAATTGCACTGAAAAACATGGTGGCGTGAAACTGACGGCATTTGTTTACTGTTAAGGGAGGGGTGCATAGATTGTAAACCACTGAGAACAAGGCCTGTCAAGCATGTCAAGATACACAACTGATGATTGATGAATCCCACATGAGAGCCACATGAGCAAATGAGATCAGAGGAAAACTGTATATATGCATTTATGAATCACTGAATCAAGGCCCACTGCACGAACAAACAGCTGTGAGAGGTGAAAGGAAACTACGTTCAAAGCCTGTAATCATGCCAATATAGCAGAACAAAGATAACGTGTATCTAACAAACAAGATAGCATATCGTAATCACACTGAGAGAAATGTTGGGTGACGGCAGCGCTCCAGTGCTTATGCTGGATAAAGTTCATGCCTGGTTCTGTGGGTGTTTTCTGACCTATCCCGGATAAAAATATAACCTCTGGATATAATGGCAAATCTAAGTAAAGCAGAGAGGAAAGTACCTAGAGGAACAAAATGATTCACGAGATAAAGAGAAGTTGAAAGCTGAACAAAATGCATGTTCAAATAATATGCCAAACATCTTAAAAGTCAATAAAATAATACAGTAAAATAAAAACAATAATATTATTACAATTTAAAACACCTGTTTTCTATGTGAGTATATGTTAAAATGTAATTTATTTCTGTGATGCAGCGCTGAATTTACTCCAGTCTTCAGTGTCACATGATCTTCAGAAATCATTCTAATATGCTGATTTGCAGCTCAAGAAACATTTCTGATTATCATCAATGTTGAAAACAGTTGTGCTCACAATATTTTTGTGGAAACCGTGATACATTTTATTTTTCAGGATTCACAGATGAATAGAAAGTTCAAAAGAACAGCGTTTATTATAAATCGAAATCTTTTGTAAATTAAAGTTATCTTTAATGACATTTTCCTTGCTGAAAAAAACCTATACCTGACCCCAAAGTTTTGAACAGTGTTGTACTTCCAAAGAAACAAGTAGAGTAAGAGCATTTATTGACAATGATGTATTGACTGTGCCGTGGACCGTGTGATGTTCCAACATGCATTATCAGCGTTTCTGCATGCACTCGTGTGTCAGTATCTGTAACTCAATCCTAAATTCTTTTGGTCTCACCATAGTTCAGTGAAACCTTACGTGACCCTAAAACAGCCTCCGACTGACCCATCTTATCCTTCAGAGAGTTCATCTGTCACATTAACCCCTCCTCATGTTACAGCAACAAAACATCTGAAATATTTGCTTTCTAACCATGAAATCAGAATTGAAGCATTGCATATTAGTTTTGAACTCACCTATTTGCTAATGCCTAAATTAACTTACAGCACATACACACTACAGCAGCAAGCAGTAAATCATGTTAAAGTTAAAGACTATTCTATATGAAAAAGAAGTACTCTTTAGCATACTTTTAAAAAGAGTTTTTATTAAATAGAACAAAATAATTTGTAGAGTGCAAACTGAATGTAATATTTTTGGAAATTTAATTCCATAAATTAAATGAAAATGTACTATAGTTGAAATTTAAATTAAATGCAATTAGATGAACTTTAGAGTGCTTTTTGTACCATTTAAGTTAGACTCAAGTACATTTTTATATGTAATTTCATAATTCTATTGTCTTTGAAATATGGTTAAAGTGTTTCTCCTGAATGTACTGACAAGCATTTATGATCATCTAAAATACACTTCATTCTGTTGAAACTTGCTTGTCATGTATTTGAATATATTTGTAATTACACATCTGTAATGAGGTTGCAATTTAATACATTTAAAAATATATTGACTTTAAATCTAATATCAAATAACATACCAGAGTTAAAATTATAATCAAGTAGTATGCTAGTCAACACATCAAAATAAGTGAACTTCATGGCAAAAGATGAATAATACAATTTAAAATGTACTTTGAAGTGAAACTTTTAATTTTCGTTGCAGTTAAGCACACTTATTTTCTAACAAGGGATTGGCTATTTTTATTTGGTGTCATATGTGAGATACATGCCAAGGTGTAATTTTCTCACATTAGCAAGAACAATATTAACAGCTCACAAAGGGAATAGCAGAGATAATAAAGTGTGTTAAGTTTAGGGCACTGGCAAAAAAAGGACTCAAGGGAGGAAATAAGGTAAAAAGAGAGAAGAAAAGAAACATGCCTACTGAAAAAAACTATTTTCAGAGAGAAAAAAAAAAACTTTGCAGTAAAACATCTACATTCAGCAAGCAGAAAAAGTGAGCGAGAGAGAGAGACTGAGACAGAAAGATTGGTTTGGGTAAGATGGAGTCAATATTTGCCTCATTCCAGTGATATTATGGCCGTGGAGATCAAAGAACAGACTGTGTGCTCTTGCGTCTGTGTAAAACGAGCGAAAGAACGAAGGAAACACTCAGTCTACTAATTTCCATCCTTGAAGCGAGGAGACAAGATGCACAAGGGGCCTGTTAAGGGGACACCCACTGGGGCCAGCGGCCTTCAGGGTCACCGAGGCCAGGACGAGCGGATGTTAATCCGCTGATGTTATTTCAATTATCAGCACAAAAAGAGGGCCACCTTATGCACATGGGCACATAATAAACAAACAGACTGTGTCCGGCGACCCGTCTGACCACACAGTAACCTAAAGAACCCTAAAGCAGATCAAATCTACAGCAAAGACCTGATGCTGCGGTCCACCGGAGAGCCATAATTGACTTTCCATCTGAGCGTCATTCTGTGTCTGAGAGCTTCTGGCATGGACCAGAGTCTGTCTGATGGCCTTGAAGCCGCCTGAACACGAGTGAATGCTCTGACCAAGCAAAGAATGGGTAATAACGCACAAGATTCATTTGGAAGATGTGGATAGAGGTGCAAATTTGAAATCAACAGGTCAATTGTCAATTGTATTGAATGTGCACTTGTAGTGTTTATATATATATATAAAAAAAATGGAAAAAAGTATCACTTTAGTTTAGATACCAATTCTCACTATTAATTAGTTGCTTATTACCATGCATATTACTAGCACATTGGCTGTTTGTTTAAAGCAGAGGTGTCAAACTCAGTGCTCAGTGCTCCAACACACATACCATCTAACCTGAATGACTTAATTAGCTGGATCAGGTGTGTTTAATTAGGGTTGCATCTAAACTCTGCAGGGCTCCGGCCCTCCAGGAACTGAGTTTGACACCCCTGGTTTAAAGCATATAAACATGTCTTATTCTGATGACCATTTAATCCTTAATACTTAAACCCCATACTGAAACGTAACTACTTTACTAGCTATTAATAAGGAACAAATTAGGAGTTTATAGAGTTTATATCAGATAATAAATAGTTAATAATGAGAATTAGTCCCTAAATTAAAAAAAGAGAGACTTTCATGACTTTGTTTCTAAACACACTTAAGCAGACTTTTAAAAAGAGCACTTTGCATTGATGTCAAATTAAGTTTTACATTAAATCTCAAATCATTGTATTTTAATCTTTTTTGTGCTTTAAAGAAGTACATTAATTTTGACTAACATATATAATATAGATATTACTACATTGTGTTATCCAATATTGCTGTTAAATTTAAGATATTTTAAATGTACTAAATTACAGCTTCATCATTACAAATGCGTAATTACAAATATATTTAAATACATGACATACAAATTTTAATAGAAATGACATTAAAGTATATCCTAGTTTACTATAAATGCTTGTCAGTACATTCAGCTGTAACACTTTAACCATTTTTCAAAGAAAATAAAGTTATGAAATTACATGTAAAGATATACTTAAGTCATGCTCTACAGTTCAGCTAATTGCTAATTGCATTTAATATAAATATAAGTTATAATACATTTACATAATTGGAAACAATATGCAGTTAAGTGTCTAATTTTAAAGTTCCCAAGCACATTACTTACCCTTTTTTGAATGTATGCTGAAGTGTACTTCTTTTTCACAAAGGTATCAGGGGGTGCCTATGTTAGGCATTGAAATATTCTCAACTTTTGCATTTATTTTTGGAAAGCTGTCTGTTTTCCCTTCGCATTCTTGTAATGCACATGCCTCACTGTAAACAATGGATTCACAACAAATTATAATGTGTAGGCACCTTAAAACAGTGGTATGTATGGACTTCCAGAGCATTATTTCATACCAATCTTCATCTCTTGGTCTTGACAACATTGATACATTATTGTCATATTTAGAGATGCTTTGAGCTGTGGGAACAACAGTGAAGAGTGACAGTGCTCTACAGCGTCTCCACATCTATTTGACTGAAGTGCAAACATGACACTCATGGCGGCAGGTCACGTTAGTTAATGACAGATGGCTTTACACCGGCAGCCCAAATGCCTCATGCTGGTGTAATGTGTTCAACAGGACGCTCAGAGTCACTCACCCTGAACAGGAAATGCTTAGCACACATCCATACAGAAAAATATTGCTGGGAAAGTTTGAAAACGGAAACGAACAGCAATTGAAACAGCAATAAAGACCTCGTAAGGGTTTCAGTTCATAATCATAGCTCAGAGAGCGTTCCATCACTCACGACAGCTTAATGCCATTGAAATTTTGCTGATTTGTCATTTGGTAGATGCTTATAGGGACGGTCACACCGGAGCTCCATCATTGCTGGATTCCTGGCAATGTTGTTTTGTTGGAGCTGTGGCCTAGAAGTTGTATTTAAGTCTTACTTAATCCTTGATGCACTACATGGGTCTAAAGTGACCTGACTGAGTTTATTTTTTCTATATCTTTGCAAAAAATTTATTTCATTATTCAGAATTCCAGGAATTCCTCAATTAACTTGTCATCAAGAAGTGGAGCTCACTTCTAACGAGCTGATGATCTGAATCGGGTGTGTTAACAAAGAGAGACATGCAAAATATGCAGAGCGGGGGTATGCGAGGACTGGAATTGAGAACCACTGACCTAGACTATGTGTCACATGGTCAATCTGGAGTTGTGGGTGTAAATCCAGCTCTCCTAGATGAAGAAGCCTCTGTGATGACATTGAAGACTTGTCTGATGAGTCCTCTGAAGAGCAAACTCAGACCCAGTCCAATAGATGGAGTAAAAATGGTTTGAACATACTCATGTAAGCAGAGAACACAGAAGTGGCCCATGGTGCAGTGGTGCAATGTGCTGGATGTTACCTCCCTCAATGCCTACACCAGGGGCAGCCAATGTTGGTCCTGAAGAGTCACAGTCCTGCAGAGTTCAGCTCCAACCCTATCAAACACACCTTAACAAGCTAATCAAGGTCTAAGGGTTACTAGAAAGCTAGAGGCAGGTGAGTTTTTATCAAGGTTGAAGCAAAACTCTGCAGGACTGTGGCTTTCCAGGACTGACGCTGACCACCCCTGGCCAACACCAACTTCACTGCACAATACCCTGATTACATGGCTGGTGTGACCAATGCACAAAGCTGGTCAAAGAGCTTGTCGTGGCACATATGAAGAGGTGCTTGGAGGGCAGGCCCCACCTTCAAAACAATATTACAGAGGCAATGGAAAGAATGGGATAAAAAACAAAACACAGTCACCACCCGGCCACAGATATACATCAGACAGAAGGGTCAATCGAAGAGGAAGAGGTGCAGGATCTTCCCAGCTGCCAAAGACAGACAAGTCATCAGCTGGTGTTCAGTGTCAGGCCTGTGTGCAAGGAGCACAAATCTGTAGTTGTCATTTGTGAGGCATGTAAGCACTGAGATGGCAGTTTGAGATGGCGCTGTACCTGTGTGATTTTATTTTGTTAGTTTTATTTTCAGTCTATTCAGTCACATTTACTACAATTCACTACAGTTGCATTACAGACAGTTTGATTTCAGTGTTGTCGGTTATCAGTGATATGCGAAATTTATATGTGACAAAGTGGCAAATAAACATATTTAAAGTGTTAAATGTGTTGGTCTAAATAACTGTTAAAATATTTTTTTTTTTACAAAATGTCTTTATTCTTTTGTTCTCTTTCATAGGTTCACTCGATGCTGCGTAAGCTATGACGCATTGGGAACGCCCTCTGGGTGTGCCGATTGTCTGAAGCCCTTATAGAATCACGCCAATTCATTGGCTGATGGCGCGGAAGCCGTCTTTGACGTTCTTACGTCGCCTCCTTATACTGGCGAACGCGCCATCTGCTCCTCAGATTTCTCTGCCTTCACGAAGTGGCCATATCAGCCCTTCTGTTGTGGTTTTTCTGGCCCGATATTGGGACTATTTTCATTGAGCTTCTTCATTTGCACTTCGGCGACTGCGATAGTGGAACGGTGTTTGCATGGATTTTCGTCGCTGCCAGCCGCCGTGTTGCGAGCGACGACCCGCACGGTAAGAGTGTTAACTTTATGTTTGGGCTTTTCATGCACGTGCGATGCGGTTTAGGCGCTTAAATGTATAATTTTTCAAGTCGTCCGTCTTTCCCCGTCGCGCTCCGGAAGCGGCCTAGGCCCTCCGTGAATCCGCGGCCTGGGGTTCGGATGTTGAGCTCGAGGCGATGGAGAGTGAGCAGACGGGCCTCGCCCTTTCTCTCCCTTTCTCACCCGAGCCAGCGTGCGCGGATTCGCGAATCTTTGTACACCGCGGCGTCCGACTCCGAGGATTTCGGGCCTGCTTCAGCTGACGCTCTCCCGCCTAGCGACCAGGAAGCGCGGCCTTCCGCGGCCTACTCAGAACTTATAGACGTGCTAGCGCGCGCCTCAGGGAAGCTCTCTATTGATTGGCCCCTCGAGCCCCACGAATCCCAGTCGTCTAAACTCGACGAGCGGTTTCTGAGCGGCCTAATTCGGCGTTTATAAATTACATACCGCTCGTTTTTGCTGCTTTTATATTGCGGGAAAAAACAAAACGAGATCGGTCTGCTAACCCTGCCAGTGTTCCAGGGCGCAGTGGTCTCCAGCGAGCGCTTCTCTCAGTCTCTTCTGCCCGGAAACGTTGCGGAACTGAGAGGCTCACCACCCCTTCGGGGGTCTCTAGAGCAGCTGGTTCGGCCATCTCCTGCTGGTCCTCCGCTCCAGGGTACCAAGCTAGCAGCTCTAAGCACACCAGAGA
>JAFVLL020002558.1:68669-92264 GCA_021397915.2 Tor tambroides | reverse complement strand
TCTTCTTGCGTCTTCTCCACAGCTGTCTTCAGTAGGATGTGTGAAAGAGGAAGATTCTGAGTTTATGCCGCCAAAACAGCGCATTATATAGCGGCGGGGCCCCACCCCTATTAGCCGTTTTAGCTGGCATTGGCCAGTGAGAGTTGCAACTTTTGAGTTGCAAGATTTCAGGTAGGTTAGGAAGGAAGGGAGTCCCCAAGGTGTTACGTCATGTCGACAGACTGCTCTCAAGAGGGAACTAGTGCTGTCTGAATAGCACTCTATTTAGAGATCATGCACCTCTATAAAACTAATCACTAGGAATAAGTTGTGTAGACTACATTTATTAATTACTGATTTTTTTTTTTTTTTTTTTTGTAAGTAATCACAGAATGGTAATTACAAAATTGTAATTTTGCGGGTGAACTAAAATTTGCTGACTTTAGAGTCATTTCTGACCCACTTAAGCAGGATTTATGTATATCTTTATATGCAGTTACATAATTACTCTGTTTTAACTGTCAAATATTCTGACAAGCATTTATGGTAAACTATAATAGGTAATGCTTTAGATTAAGGTGTCCTTGTGTAATTATACAATTAAGTACTGACTAGTATTAATTAACAATATGTACTTACTTTAGTGTTAGGATTAAAGTTTGGTTCAGATTAAGTTGCATGTAATTCCGCATAATTAACATAACGAAACTTGTATGTCATGTATTTAAATATATTAGCAATTACACATTTGTAATGCAGACTAAGTACATTTAAAATATATGAACTTTAAATGTAATATCAAATAACACACTACAGGTAAAATTAAGTACTTTACATGTGCTTTCGTATGTACATTTCATTTGCCATATTACAAAGCACACTTTTTACAGAAACACAGTCAAGAAAGTGTACTCTAAGTACACTTAAATGGCCTTTTATTTATTATGTCAATTACCTCCCCTCAAAAAAACAAAACAAAAAAAAAACAACCACTAGCCTGATCTAGTGTGACTCTTTCCTGAGAAAAGGTCCAGAAAGGTGCAGTGGTGCAGTGGTGCAGTGAAAGAAAGCAGTTCCTAAGGGAATGTGGTTGTATTACCCACTATGTGTCTTTGTGACCATGAGAAAATCAGATTTCAAGGTTCCAAATTCTTTGGCTCTAAACTCTAATATGTAACACAAGGTCATATTCTCTCTCCTGCTCTTGTCAGTTTAGTGAATCATTAAGTAACTTAGGTTGTGAAACCATGTTGCATTCCAAGTATTAGATGGTTCTGCTATTACAATCCAATGTCATCTGTTAGCAAAACAAACTCGAAGATGCCTGAAAGGATAACATTTATTGCAGTCAGTAAGAGGTTTAACCTCCAACAACCCAGCAGTTCAAACTGGGACTGTAAATAATTGCATTCATATAGATTATCAACTGTCTATAAAATGCATAATGAGTAAGCCTGTAATTTTCTTCTTCTTTTGCTCACTCTAAAAAGGAACATAAAAGCATGTAAGCGTGAATATGCATTAATATGTGATGTGATGTGATGTGTAATGTACAAACAACCAGTGTGTTATACTGTAGGTTATTTGCTCGAGATTGACTATAATATATAACAGATAAAACATCCATACATATTTGGACAGTATTTTATCTTTTGTTTGTGTTTTGTGACCGCAGGCACACATAAAGATGAAGCAGTGCGTGTTTTATAATGGAGCACCTGAAGGTGGCTGCATGCTGCAGGATACTGAAGAGACTCTCTGAATGACGATGAGCTGCAGTGTTTCATAACAAGAGACATGCATGGATGCACACTTAGAAGTACAACTGCAGATCTGCTATCTGTGTCAGTTCTGTGTCAGTGTTTAAACATGCTATCTGAGACTAAAGGGTGCCACACACTGGAAGCATCTGGCAGATGACACAAATGTCCTAAAATTCGAAACCATCGTGTTCTCTGAATGTACTCACTCCAGTGCCACCGCTCAGGAAGTATTTTTGGAATTGCTAAATTAAATATTAGGCCTACATTTACGTTAAATACTGATAGTTACCAATACCCCTTGTGAAAAAGAAGTGCACTCAAAATTCTTTTGAATGTGCACTAGTGTACTTCAAATCTTAAAAGTATATTTAGTAAAAACTGTGCTTGCATATAATATTAATGAAATAAAAGGCCACTGAAGTGTACTGAAAGCTGCAGGAACTTTTGCCTCTCTATCCATCTCTGTTTGAAACAAAATTGTAAGTTACTTGCAGAGTTATTCATTTATTTATTTACTTACTTACACATACATACATACACATGTGTTGTGTGTTAACCTTTTGTCTTCAACTTGACATATCGGCTGTGAGGTTATTTTAATTATCCCGGTTCATATTTTAATTATCATTAAACTTGTATTTATCGCGATTTGAAAAAACTCATGGTAAATACTGCTCAGCGTTAAGCAAAGTTAGTAAGAGTCTCACACAGGTGCAACATGCAGATTAGGTTTCGTTTTGTGTGAAAACTGCTCTATTTCTGCTGTTCCGTAAGTGCCACCTGCTGTCAGACAGTGAATTTACATTTTCATTCAGCCTTTTTGTTCAGACCAATGCGAAAATCAACCTCAAAAGTGAGGTTTCTTTTTTTTTGTTTTTGGTCAAAACTTTATTTGAACGTGTAGGACATGTCAGTAGATAACATGTTATAAATATTTTTTGTTAGTTTAACTCTGACCATCATTTTTAATTTTTTAATTTCAGTGTTTATGTAAACAAAAAGCACATAATGCTACTAATTTTATTTGTTGGTTTTCAACATAAAACCTGCTCAAATGATTTGTGTGTGTGTATCAGTACTTGTTTAACATTTTCTAGCACATTTAACAATACTGTTTATATTACATCCAGGTTACACTATATTATTTCTGTACTTGTCATAAAAGGCAAATGCATACTTCTTTTTTACATGGAACATTTTGTACTTTAATTTGTAAGTTTTCAAAGTGTGCTTGCGGACTATATGTTCTATTTTGGTGAATTTCTGCTCTAAATCATTTTCACAGTGCTGGCAGATATAAATTACCACCATCAGTGCAGTCCACATATTGTAACACTGTCCTCTGCTGACCATTTTTATTCACCTTTATTTTCTAACGCCTTTATATAATTCCAACATTCTGTTAGTGTGAAAGTGCTGCACATTCACGTTGGGCATGCGTGCATCACTCCATCATGAACTCATGAAAGCAAAGCTAATAGTTTGATGAGTAAGACCTGCGGTATCACAGCAACACGGCCACACGTAATAGGAGTTATGCAACCTGAAGAGAGATGCATGCAGAGGTGGAACAGGTAGAGGAAGAGAAGAGCTGTATTTTATGCTAATGTTCTTTTTTGTGCCTTCAAATAATATTTGATTTGCAAGTTAGTCACACTGGAGATTATCACTGCATCTGATGGGACTGGGAAAAAGTATATAATAAATAAGTAAATAAGTAAATATATAAGGAAGGACAGAATGAAGGATTGAAGGAAGGATGTAAATAAATAAATACATAAATTAAAATAAAAAAAAAAAAAAAAAAAAAAAATCACCAACTTCAAAAATCTACAGGACGCTTGCCCTTCTATTTGAGTTTTGACTGTGTATCACATGAAGAGAAGAATTTTACTGTCCTCTAGTGGTCTGTGTTTCTTACTGCAGGCAGAGTGTTATACTGCAATGGGTACTGTAGAGGGTAGTGTGTTTTATTGGATATTACATGTAATGTTAATATATTTCAAATGTATTTAATTGCTTCATTATCACAAATGTGTAATTGCAAATAAATGTATCAGTTTCAGTTTACCACAAATGCTTCTCAGTACGTTCAGCAGCACACTTTAACCATATTTTTAAGACAATAGAATTATTAAATTACATGTAAAGATGTACTGACATCCTATACTTAAGTGAGTCAAAAACACTCTAAAGTTCAGCTAATTTGCCTTTAATATAAATTTAAAACTATAATACATTTTCATTTAATTGCAGTTAACATGCAGTTAAATGTCCAAAAGCAATAAATACAATTTGCACCTATCATAAACATATCACATACCAGAAGTTCATGGTTTGCTGGTTTGCATTGCATATATCAAGTGCAATGCAAGCAGAGACAATATAATAGAGTTCAGTAACCCAGTGACCACCAACACAAAAGAGGCCTTAATACTCTTGGTTCTCTGGGAATCTAAAACAACCACCTGATGGCAGAAACTCAAACAGTAAATGTAAAGGATGGTCAAGATTTTCCAGAATACAATGTGCCTTCCTTAAGGATTGTTCATAAAAGATGTCGGAGAGTTGAGCTTGATTCTCCCCGTAGTAACTTACAAGTTACTAGACCGGTTACTGAACCAAAGAACCAGTTTGAAATGAACGAATCGAACATACAGGCCTATAGGTATTAATGGAACGTGAACATGTCTGAAATATACTTCTAATTTATTGATTTCTCAATAATAAGTCCATGAATTAGAACAAGTATTACATACTGTTTTTATTTTGAAGTGAAAAGATAAAATTAGATTTTGTTACTCCACAAATCTAAAAAAAAAAAAAACATTTCCACAAATCCGTCATTAACACACACAAAGTTAATATTCAACATACTACAATGTCACCGTTCAGGGCTGCGCTTCCCAAAAGCATCTTAAACCTGGTGACAAAGCAGCCCAGTTCAATTCATCTTTATTCAGTTCCTGAAGAAATTAGGTTGTAGAACACAAGCATACTGTAACATTAAACAATCCCAATACAAAACAATATGAACACATAAGACAAAATCTAAAACAAAAAATATTTAACTTAATTTATCTTCCTCCTAAATATAGCATAGCATTTAAAAGCTTTACTCACAAACTCCATTCACCATGCCTGTCACCTCAGCACACTACATTTCCCATTATCCTCTTGGTCTACCACCTGTGCACACTCCACAAAACACTACACCTGTCTGCCATCAGCCTCATCAGTTCCTCCATATCAGCCAGCGCTAAAACGCATACCTTGTCAGGTCTTGTTGATGTATAGGACTGCTTATGTTGTTTCCTTGGAGGGGCTTACCATACTCACCTACCATTTTCCTGTCAGTCTTTCTGCTACTTTGTCTGTCTTCAGTCCCATCTGTCTGGCCTCTGTTCACCTGCAAGGAAAAGAACTGTTACAATTGAGTTAAGTTTTCCAAGATCTATTCAATGTCATTTACTCACCTGCGTGTTTCTCCTGCATCTACCTGTTACCTGTGTGTCAATGTTCCTCTGAATTTGTAACAGAGAGGATAAAAATGTCTAAACTGATTTGTTTTATTAATAGGAGTTCTAAAATGAACACCAGAGGAGGTGAAAGTCATGAGGTGGGAATCATCTGACAATATTCTCTGGACTTTTCCCAACACCTGACTTTGATATAACTGGGCTGTATTCATTGGCTTCTTCCTAGTTGTGTTACATCCCTGAATTACAAACTTCTCAAGAGAACTCATTTTTATTTCCTTCACATTTGACATTTAAACCATACAGTGGTGAAAAAAATAAAAAGCGGCTCAGTATAGAATGTATAAAATATAAATTAGTGTTTTATCCACATTAAGTGACCTTAGTTTCCTTAAGCAGTACAGTCTTTGCTGGCCCCATTTACACAAAGCTTCTGTATTTGGTGAAGCAATTTTTCAAGTGTTTTCAGCTTTTCTAAATGAAGTACTAGCTGTTAGAGGGTCACTGTTGAATCCTTGCTTAGCTCTGCATGCAAATTGAAGGGAGTCAAAGAAACCACTTTCGCATAATCTCTTTTTAGCATAATCTCTTTAACTACTTTCACATCTTTAGTCATTTAAATGTTTAGTGCCACAGATCTAAAATCATCTAATGTCTGTACATGACACTTTTTGGTATACCAAAACTAACGTATCCTCACAAAAGGTGACACATAGCTACTTTTCATATGTTACTTCATCTACGTCCATAAAAACAGTCCAGTCTGTGCATTCCAAACACCATTGTAAATCTAGCACCGCTTCTTCAGACCAAGCTTTCACTTTAATTGAGTTTTTCTCAGATTACTGTTTTCCAGAGACACAAAATTAGATCAGTGAATCTTTAAAACTGCTTCAACTGTGTAAATCTTACTAATGTTGATATTCAAATGAAGTGACAAAATTAAGAGTACACATTCATCAAATGTTAAGATGTGATTTTGTGCTATCTATGATTAAGAGAATTTAAGGTGGGGAGTCCTCTTACCCAATTTTAATCATAGCGAACATATGTGTTTGTGCATGACCGTATGTATTTTAGGTGCAAAACTGTAATGTAGGAACCCAAAATGCTACTCAATTATGGTCAGTCTTATTAGACCTGCAGAATCACTGAATGGAAGTGACAACAAACACAATTCATATAAATAAAAAATAATCCGTAATATGCATTACACACATGACTTCACTTGAATGTTTCAGCATGACATACTCTACCACGGAGTTGTTAGAAAGATACTAGTGATGTAAAACTTTTTTTTTTTTTCTTTTTTTTTTATAAATTGAATCAGATTTTCCATCACTCTCTGCATCAGTAACCTGTAAATTCAAAAGCAAGCAAGATTATAAAATCAACTCATTAAAACTGAAAATACCTCACCAAAGGGAACATGAAATCTCCCTATGTCCAAATTCAAAGTAAATGTAAGAAGAGGAGTTCAGTAGAAATTCTATTAGCTGTTGATAAATGTCATGCTGATAGAACAAAACCTGTTGACTTCCCATACTGCCAAACACAAATTTATGAAACCTTCTTGCAAAATAGCTCTGCTTTTTATTAGTAGTTGTGCTTCTGAAACACCAAATAATTCATTTACTTTTAGTGACGTTTATTGTAATGTTCTACTGACATCTCCTGGACTTAATGTTTATAGTCATGTTTCTGAGAGTGCTGCTGTGATTCAAGAAAAAGAGGTCTATGTCTTTTATGTTTTAATTCAAAGTTTCACAATGAAATGCTGATTTAAGAAAATGACACATTGGGTTATTTTCACTAGTGGTCCGTGACTTTTAGACCTCACTGTATATAGAAAGCGTAATAGACAGACGGAGGCTAGTCTAGGAAGATGTTTTTTTTTTTTCTCCTGTGAAATGTAAATCAATACTGATGCAACAAATAAAAAAGAAATAAAAACGGCTGCAGGCTGATTTCTATATATTTGCCAATAATTGTCTTCCCATGCACATATGAATTCCAACAGTTTTGCATAATAGGTGTTCTCATTGAAACAAAAGTTAACTATCATTTTTGTTATTGATTTTGAGTACATTTTTGATGAGACTCATGCTGAATTTGGAACAGCATACTAGCACAAAATTCTTTTTGCCATACCTTTCTATGGCAGGAATAATAGGTCTAGTAAATTTCTTAAATCTGCAGCATGCATACTGACACCTGACTTTTTTCATTTTTTTTTATTTATTTTTTTTATAAAAAAGCAAAGACTGCAGAAAACATTAAAGGACAAGGCACATGCCTGCACTGGATTACAGTACTGACGTTACCATTAGTGTATTGTGATATACGCTGTGACATAAACGTTTGTATGGTGCTTTTCACAAATCAAGTTGCCTCTAATTAACATTGTTTTCAGATTTTGTTGCAGATCTCTCCTCCGCCCCCCCACCCCCACATCAGTCTGCCCACACTCAATACCCCCATAATAGCAAAGCAAAAAACAGATTTGTCTCTGAGCTCTGCAAGCAAGTCTTCTGACCTTGTGGTTTGGTTTTATGCATTTTCAGTTATCAGACCTTGTATGGAGAGGTCTGTGAAAATAGTAAGCTATTTTCTCTGAATGTGCCAAATGGTTCATTAGTGAATGATGAAATGTAACAGTAAAACTATTTGTACTACAAAAGCAAGGCGTTTATAATATTTTAAAACAATTAATAACAAATGCCAGTTGCAATATCAAGTAGCATAACGGACTGTTTTTATATAGGTAAAATAACATGGAAGCAAATTACACTGGAAGCACTGCATGCTCAAGTTACAAATGTAAGTACTAAATACTTAATATCAGTGTTTTTTTTTTTTTTTAAATCTATCTAGAACAAACAATAAATAAACAGCAAGGGCTTCACGCAAAAAGTCCCAGCCCTTCTGGCAAATATAGCATCCAAATTCTTTCATTTGTTTTCATTCACTCCTTCAATATTTGAATGAGGGTATAGGGGAGATTTGATACATCAGAGGGGTTTTCAAACTGTTTGTGGAGCCTCCTCACTATAACACAGATGAGCTAATGAGTTAAAAGTTTCAGAGTAGATTTCAAACCTGGGTTAGATCTGGGGTCTGTACCATGATGGTAGATGAACAAATTCAGAGTTACAGGATTAGTTCGAGTTGACAAAACCAAACCCCTCGAATCCAGCTTTGTTGGTACCATGATGCTGATTATCAACTCTTTGTCAACTCAGGCTTTGATCCTGAGTTTGTGGAGCATGTTCACGTGAATGTGACATCACTGGCGAACAGCCAATCACAAGCCTTGGTTAAAAGTTTTGCTAAAGGTTAAGTGATTGAAGAACATGATGAATTTAAATGCATTTACAATGGGGGGAAAAAGTACTTGTTCATGAAAGAGGACAAAAAAAAATTATCTTGCTTTATCAGTGCAGTCACAAGTGAAACTTAAGTTAATTTATATAGTTGGAAATATACAGCGATAGAGACTTGAACGTAAAGTCATGAAGTCATTTTTAAAGCGTCATTGATTCTACAGCTTATTTATATTACATGCGACCTGTAACATGCATTTAAAATAAATGATTTATTATAACTGTTAAACTAAAATTGCTTGTGTGTAATGGATTAATAATAATATAAATCATATAAAATAACTAAGTAACTATCAATAAAGCCAGACAATATTATTTTTTTTAATTTGTATTATTTTAGTACTAGTGACCTTTAATTTGGAGCAAGAGAAACTGGGGGACTGACTTTTTTGTGTGTCAGATATGTCACTTTGCTCACATCTGATTGGTCCAATTTCAGTTTGAGATCTCTAACTCAGAACATAACCTGCCCCGGAGCAGGTTAGCCGTGGAGTGTAAGTTACTATGGCAATGAACGCAGCTAAAAGCCAAGCCACTTTCATGGTACCTAAAACCCAGGGTTGGTGCAAACTAAACTGAAACTTATCTGGCTAGCCAGCTAAACCGGCTTCATGGTACAGGCCCCAGGTTCAGCGGGTTCACAACACATTCTATAAACATTATCCGAAAGTGTGACATTCTGCAGTGAACAGCCAATCGCCTGAAACATGAAGAATGTCAGATTCACTTCTTGTGAGAGCGTTGGCACACAAGGCATATTAATTATATTAATTCAAGTTCATGACTGGAAAAAGTGTTTAAATCCACCTGAATTCACCCTTTCTTTAGTCAGATGCATTTACATTGACTATACCTCAGATGCAATCAGCTGAAACTTGAAACTGTCTGAATGTGTGACCCAAATGGCCAATACAATTACAATTTCTGGGGTCTCCAGTGGGGTCCTAACAGTATTGTTTGTAGCCCTTTTGTCTTCATGTATAAAGTTTTGTCCCACAGAGAGAACTTTGGATTAAGATTTTTTTGAAGGCCAACATGCTAACATCACTACAGAAGAACTGTGCTCTACTACTTTCAATAAATTCTTCTCTTCTCTGCTTAAGCTTGCTTATTTTAAGATTATATTAAGGAAATAAATCCTATGTAAATAATAAATAATACATTCTATATATGATATTCTATAAATTCTAACATGGTCCAAAACACACTACTGGACAGAGCTGGCCAAAATACCTGAAACAAGCCCAATGACCCTATTTGAATTGTAAAACTCACAATTGTAAAACACCTGCCACTCCCAATCCTAAAATACATATTTTACAGTCACTGCATGTGTTAAACACAACTTCAACGTAGTAATCATAAACAGTCACAAAGGAGCTCAAAGGCCCTTCCCTCACAAAACTCATAAAGTAGCACAGTTTAATCATTGGTAGAATGAAAAATATTCAAAACATGCACTTTGCAGTGTATGCAATATTGCAATTCTTTAAACCACGGAGAGAAAAAAAAAAAAAAACCTGTGGCAACATTTTACAAGTAGCCCAATTTCACAGGAAAACTGCAAACTTGGCAACACTGTTACTGGAAACCATTAAGTGGAAACCCTTAGAATTTCTGTGTTGGTTTCTATTGTTTTTTTAGACTTGTATTAGACTTTGCTGTCTTTGGCTCAGTAGTCTTTGGGTGCTTCAATAATGTATTTGATTTCTTCTAATACATAAAATCAGGAAGCTTGACCAAAGTTGTTGTGTGGAGAAGTATTTATTCAAGGTATTATTATAGCACAGTTCATCAGCAGTGATGTTAGCATGTGAGTCTTCAGATTATCTTAACCCAATTACTGTCTATAAGACAGAACATTATACCTGAAAAGAAATGTTACAAACAATAGACATTGTACTGTTAGGACGTCCCACTAGAGACACTGCAAACAATTCCTTAGAAATTCCAATTGCATTGGTCATTTCCCTGTATGGGCCGTTTGGCTGCATGGGCCATTTGGGTCACACTTTTACAAATACAGATGCAGCTGATTGCACATACAGTCACAAATGTAAATACATCAGATGTCTGAAAGGACTATAACTGCAGTTGTTGTATCTGTAATGTTTCGAGTTCAAACCTAAAGGCAAAAGCTGTGGTTTTGTATGTTGGTTTCAAACATGTTCAAACTGGTTTAAACTCAAAGAACTGTGTACTCAGGATAATAATACACTTTTGTTTTATAAATGTTGTCAGTTCAGTTTTATGTTCTGCATTTTTTATACAACTTGCCAACAGAAACCAGTAAATAGCCAATAATACATTTAACTAGAGATATTGTGGAAAGTGGCTTTTTACTTTAGGTAATCTCTGAAATCGAAAACTTTTTTTTTTCTTTTTTTTACCTGAAAATAAAGTTTTAGGATTTTGTAAAATATATATAATAATAATAATAATAATAATAATAATAATAATAATAATAATAATAATAAACAAATAAAAACTAGATAGATAGATAGATAGATAGATAGATAGACAATGAATAATATGGGTGAGGAATAAAGAGTGAATATATTTTTGGCATTCATTCTGTATTAGATTTGTGAGGATATATTGGCAAGCTTCTAAATATGAGAATTCAGAAAAACGCTGTGATATTTCCTGTGTCTTTTTTTCTTTGTCTTTTTGAAAATTGGAATTTGCATGTCAAATTTCATGAATCACATTTTTTTTCCCCCAGACCATCTGCAGACTCGCCGCTAGAGGCGCTGACGAGACGGGACCCATTTGAGAAGTGAAGATGGAAAAAAGGAAACAGCACAGTATACATAAAAGTCCTTTGATTTGAGGCTTACTTCATAATTTGTCATGGATTTTGGTACAGAAAAAAAATGCGCTGTAGATATAATCTTCATTTTCTGTAAATCTAGACATGTATATACTTGCCACAACATGTTTGTGTCTCTCTGTAAAATATTATAGCAACAAAACATACTAAAATTGCTCAAAATACTGTAGTTAAAATTTAGGCAACAAACAGTGAAACAAGTAACTTGTGAGTCTAACAGAAGAGTTTTCTTCATCCAAGCAGATGAAAAAGTAGTTTGGTCATAAATGTAAAAAACACCTTGCTCTGCATGCGCAAATTTGCTATTACATGGAAGCCTACAGTTGAGTTATTTTGCTTATCTAACCCAAAAGATGGGCCAGCTGACGTGATATCAGCCACATAAAGGCATTGTGTGAAATTAATGCATTTGCAAATTGAGAACCTGCCCTTGCATGATGGCGGATGAATGTGTCCGTGGGGTAGACCGCAATATTAATATACCTCACCAACAGTGAAGCATCGGCCGCCAGTGGCGTGGACATATCAGGAAGAGAACAGACAAATTCACTGAAATCAAATTTGGAGTTCTGTTTCTAGAAGAGAAAAAAAATGCCCCGGAAAGACCCGCTCGTTTCGTCATTTTGAGATCCGAAGGGGAGGATTTCTTCATTCCCAGAAAATTTCTCCGCATGACCCGCATCATTTTGGGAGGTAACAAAGTGGAGCACCCGCGTCTTTCCTCATTCACAAATGATACAATGTAACGGGCGCTTTGATCGCAATCATCCGGAGCTCATGTTTGTGTGCGGGGTAAGATCACATCACAATTCTCTCAAATGTGATCTGAATGTGTTGTGCAGTGCATGATCTGTTGATTTTTTTTTTTCCTTTTTTTCTTCTTTTTTTTTTTTTTTGCGGAACTGCTTTCGAAATAAAGTTTTGCAGCGAGTTTGTGTTGCAGTGAATTGTTGCATCGGTCTTTCTGTCCTGCTCTCTGTGTGTTTGGATCGAGCGGAGGCTTTTGCAGGAAATTTGTGGAGTTGAAATCAGACGGGGTAGGGTACAATCTGAAAACACAAAAAGCACACGCAGCAGCCATGTTTGCTGAATTTTCCTGTGAATTTTACTCTTCTCTGGCGACTGGAAAGAAAGGTTGGCTCGAACTGTTCGGTCGTTCACTAAACAACTTAGTGAAGTGAAGTTCGATGCAGATGAGAGTAATGAAAGTGTGATTACTGAAAGACGGCATTATTTTCGATGAAATTAGAATGTAAATGTCATTTTCGTATTTGCAGAGAAATTAGCGCCATCTGTCGGTAGATATTTCGAAAAATTAAGAAATTACAATTAATTTTGCTTGCAGGGATGTTTTTTTATACTCGACACTTCCTATTGCCACTATGGTTTAGTCTGTGTATAGATTGGTTAGTTGTGGTTGTTTTTGCGTTTATGCCTTTCAGACAAACTTCATTATGTTGTTTTGTGTTCGTTTAAATATTAACACGTTTTTATCAGTCAAGCTGTTTAGAAATGCTGTAAATTTCCTCAGTGTCATAAGAAAACAAAATATCGTTAAATGACAAGCCACTCTTACCAGCTGGCATTTTCCTTTCGCACACATTGATTTTTTTTTTTTTTTTTTTTTTTCTTCTTCCACAGCTCAACTGCAGATATTGTAATGATCAGTCAGACCTGACAGTGGGTGCAAAATAGATGGGATTTTGTTCCCGTGTCATGAACGGAAAGCTGCTGAACAGTCATATAATGGTCACACGTGTTGGGTGTCTGAATATTTTTTCTAGTTACATGAGGGAAGTGAGAATATTTGGAGCTTTCTTTTCAATGAACTGAAGACAGCTTTTGACATCAGTTTCAAGTCGCGTTGCATGGAACGCTGTGTTAAGACTACATTTCGAATATTTAACAGTATTTTGTTTAAAAAAAAAAAAAAAAAAAAAGCGGCGGGCGGGGAAGTGTGTCAGCAGATGTTTTTAAAAAATCTGTTATTAAGAGAGTAGCCTAAACTCTTCTGTTCTTTACATTAAAACCTTTTATTTTCTTTCATTTTCTGTCACTTGCTGAAATTTGGTGAAATGTATTTTACTGTACGTAATGTCATCTGTATGAAACATGACTCTCTTTTTGATTATTAATATTATTTTTTTTCAGTAGTTGAAGTACCGGTAAACAAGACATACAAATACATTGACGGTAATTAACAGTTTCAGTCATCATAGACTTTGAAATCTAGATGGACAAGCTTTTTGTATGTAGAAATGTATTTTTGTCAGTTCACTTTATTTTTGAATTCTAACAAGTCTCCTTTACTTGTACTGAATTCCCAAATGAGACAAATGCATCCTTTGTGACCTGGTGTTTTCTCATCTCATTCTAGAAAAGGTGACCAGCATGTAAGAGGCTTTAAAGGGATTGTTAAAAAATGAAAATTCTGTCATGTACTCAACCTCATGTCGTTCCTGTATGACTTACTCTTTTTCTGTGGAACACAAAAGATTTTCCTAAACAAACTTGGACCCTATTGACATATATTGTATGGAACAAAAATGAGACATTTTTTGTTCCACAAAATAAAGCAAGTCATGCAGGTTTAAAACAATATGAGGGTAAGTAAATTTACCTTTTTATTTTTAGGTGAACTATCCCTTTAATGCAAATGAACAAATGTCGAAAACATAAAATGTAATACATTTTTTCAGTGGCCTCCAAAAGAGAAAATACTTCTTTAGCGTTTATATAATGTAGTACATTATTCATGTCAAATTCAGCCAAGTTCATTACAGTTGATATTACCAGGATAACAATGTAAGAAAAGTTGATTTGAAAAATGTACGTGAATTGATCAATATCTTAGTATTTGTTATTTTGCCTATTTTCTTTAATGATAGAATACACTCCAGAAGTCTTTCTTTCTTTCTTTCTTTCTTTCTTTCTTTTTTCACCCAAATGATTTTCAGCATTTTATGTGCTTCAGTTGAACATTTATTCAAAGGATCGTCATGTACTGCATGGATCTTCAGGTTTACATGCCTGGTGTCACACATGTGACCTAGAAATCAAACTTTTCATTTTTACATTTTCAGAGCCATAAAACTTTATCACTAGGTTTACAAGGGGGAAAAAATTCCATGTTTTTAATGTGTTCTCAGAACTTTGGAGCCACACAAATTCCAAAAGATTTATTTTTTTTTCCGCTTTCAAATCTGAAAACACAGAGGCTCAGTTTTCTTAAGGAAGCATCACTATGGAGGTGTCAAAGCAGCAGATATACTGCATTTTTAATGCTCTTTTTATGTGGTGGTTTTTATAGTTGTAAATGCTTTGGTCAGGAGTAGTATTCAGCTCTACACTGTGGAATCAGGCCTGTTTTGGTCAGGATTTGCTCCTCAAACATAAACCCACACTCTGCCCTCCAACTGTTACTAATCTAAGAATAGAATTTTCATGGAAATTTTCAGAAGCCTGCCTTTCCCCCTTTTGTGTAATAAATTTAGGGATTTTCCATGCAAGGCGTCCGGGGTCTGTAATTTTCCACTGGATTTCAATGTCAGTACATGTAACTTGGAGCAAGTGGCTAATTTTTAACCCACTGACCCTTTTGTTTTCAGATCGTACTCTTGTTCGGCTGAACTCAAGAAAAGCCCAAGGAAGGAGAGGAAGTAGAAGAGAGCAGTTGACTCCTCTGAGCTCTGCACCACAAGGTAAACTGCCTTTACTGAGGATGTTTTCATCAATGCCTTTCCATTTTACTTTAAGGAATAGTTCATTTAAATATGGAATATGTGCAGGTGAGATTTCATAGCTTCAGTGGATTGGAAGATTATCAATGAATAACAGATTTTGAAATTTATTTATTTTTTTGCATAAAGGTATTGTATGGTTTCAGAAGGCTTGGAATAAAGGTAAAAAAGCCAATTTAAATGCAGTTCATGCATACAGTTTATTGAGTGCTTTTATTTTTTTTTATTATTATTATTATTTGATTTTTTTTTTTTTTTTTTTTAGAAAAAAAAGTGAAAAAGTTTGTTAAAATAGTAAAAGAACACAAAAAAATATTAATAGAAAAACGTTTGTCAGCCAAAGTCATGTGATGCAATTAACGCGCAAAAAAAAAAAAAAAAAACTTTATTGCAAGAAATCTGTTTAAGACTGGAAAGCAGTATTTGCATACATTTTTGTCACTTCAGTATTGTGTAATGATGTTATGGACTTTTGGTGGCTAAGAATTAGGCCACTCAGACTTCATGTCAGGTTCAAGGTTGCTAAATTTTGTCACACACATTTGCCACAGAATTTCTTGTGTGTAAATGTAGGAAAATGGTCACATTTACACAATGCTTCAGAACATTGTGAATGTAAATGTGGTCAGAGAGAGGAAAACTGGAGACATGCATGACTGTGTGTTAAGGTCAATTCAGTCTCTTAAAGTTGTAATATGATAATTTGACCTTTTTATGACACTACAAAGTTAATTCAGCTTGCAGATATAGTGTGACTCTCAAAAATGTAATATTTATAAATGAATAACTCATGTTATTGGTAAAAGATACTTAGAGAATAAATATTTAAAAAACGTCTTTGATATGATTAAGAAGTGTACAACATAACATGAAGTAAATGATGACCGCATATTTTTTGGTGACCTACTGCTTGAAATTCTTTATAAAGTGTGGAAACTGAGCTATGAAGTAACACAGTTGCTGTGCTG
The DNA here is from genome assembly GCA_021397915.2 of Tor tambroides. NCBI lineage: Eukaryota > Metazoa > Chordata > Actinopteri > Cypriniformes > Cyprinidae > Tor > Tor tambroides. Next base: position 76,119 of record JAFVLL020002558.1, on the reverse strand, counting down.
TGTTTTCTGTTAAATCCTTCAGAAACTCCATTAATGTCCTGCTTTTTCCCAAAAGCAATGAATACCAAATGACTGTGATATTGTGACTCTGTAGGATAATGCTCAGCCCAACTGCCTTTATTTCACTGTAGGATATGTAAATTTAGGCCTTATTTTTGATTCTGGTAATTATTAACGTTACATCACTCTGGGAACCTAGATTTCATAATATGCTACATTGACTCCATACGGTTTGTTGCTCATAGCAAACTCTCACTGCTAAAGCAGCATACTTAAGAGAACTCGGAGATGACATTAGTACCAAATTAGGGTTGTGTGAATAATTGTTTTTTTGATTGTTTAAGGGCATTCTGATATTATATTTTGTCTGCTTTTATTTAGAAATTAAATGGGAATGTTAGGGATGGGTTGGATGAGTTGTAATGTTTCTGTATAGATCATATAGTCGTTCTATGTTAAATCAACCAAATTTAGAATGTTCCAGAGCTTCCCCCCCCCCCCCCCCCCCCTAAAGAAAGACACAGATGAATAGTGTTGAAAGCCAAAAGATTAAATGTCATGGATGGATATTTTGTTGAGGGGGGTCAAAATGGCAAATTTCACCTGAGATTTTAAAGGAAAGGAAAAGGAAAGGAGGTGACTTGTGGCCAAGTATGGTAACCCATACTCGGAATTTGTGCTCTGCATTTCACCCATCCAAGTGCACACACACACAGCAGTGAGTAGTGAACAAACACGCACACACACACCGTGAACACACACCTGGAGCAGTGGGCAGCCAATGCTGCGGCGCCCGGGGAGCAGTTAGGGGTTCGGTGCCTTGTTCAAGGGTCTCACCTCAGTCGTGGTATTGAGGGTGGAGAGAGCACTGGATATTCACTCCCCCCACTGACAATCCCTGCCGGACCTGAGACTCGAACCTGCGACCTTTGGGTTACAAGCCCGACTCTCTTTCCATTAGGCCACGGCTGCCCCCAAATTACAGGGGAAAATTACTTTAGAAAGATGACAGCATCAGTATTTTATTTTTACACAGACATTTATTTTAGGGAAAAATTAAACAGTTGATTTTAATCATTTCATGATCATAATCATTTTTTAAAAATCCTATATGGTTCGGATCCAGAGATCTCAGTGTGGCTGTATGAGTAAATTGTTAAATTTTACACATTTTTAGTGGTCAAAAACCAAATGTGGGTCACTTTATACACAGCTAATACTTTTTTTTTTTTTTTTTTTTTTTTTTTAAAGATCAATATCCGAAGAACAAATAATCTTGGAATTAGAATTGTTTGTTTGTTTCCTGAGCACCAGAAATATTCTTTTTTCCAACTGTCACCATTGGCATATAATGCAACTACTAAAGTCAACGGATTTTATTAATAGGTTCTCCTACCTCTTTGTAAATAACATAATGATGTTGCCTTCTACCGCGCTGTAATTTGACTACAATATTTATCCATGCCATTTAATGTAATATTTTGGCTTTCTTCAAGTGTTTTTTTTTTTTTTTTAAACTAATCATGGAAAAAAAAATAATAGTAGTGGTAATTAAAGGTGCTGTATGTAGGATTTTGACTCTGATAAGCATAAAAATACCATAATATGTTTGCAGATATTTAAGAAACATGCTAAGTTAACATACTTGTTTATCTGAAAAACAACGCTACAGTCAGTAATTCTCCTTTGAAAATGTGCTTTCCGGCCCGGAATGTCTATGTTTGTTATGGTTTGTGAAACCCGCCCACTGCCAGTTTACCCAATTGTATTTCAGTACCCCGGGTTGCCAGTTGGCGGAAAACACAGCGTATTTCATTTCATTCATCGTCATGTGCGCTCGTTTCAGTTGGTGTCGTTAATCTGGCAACCTGCGTGTGCGTCAAGTCTGAGGAGGGGGGGCCGGGTGAAAAAAAACCGTCTCCGATATTTTGAATTTGGACTACAATACCTAGTTCAACCACTAGGTGTCAAACCTACATACAGCAACTTTAAAATCAAATTTTGACATGGAACAACCCAGTTAATTTAGCTGGAAATGTAGCCCAAAAAGTTTTTTTTATATAACCTTGTAGTAGTATCTTTTATTTTTAATTTTTATTTTCCAGTAGTAATATGTAACAATTAAAAGGCACTTCATTTCATTTAATGATGATTATGATGATGATGTTTGTTATTTTTACTATTATTATTACGGTCTTTACACAAATCAAAAGATGTGATTTTTAATTAAAAAAGGTCTGGGATTAGTGCCAGGTCTGGCATTAGCGCTAAAACAGCTGCTTCACAGCTAGTTGATTAGTGAGGCTGGCTAGTTGATTCGCGTGTGCTGGTATTAAGTAATATGGCATACATTTAAAACTAGCATGCACGATTATTATGAAACTGCAGTGAAAAATGTCTAGATTAATCAAAACTTGGCTAATAGGTTTTCAGAACACACTGTGGCTTCATTTCCATCAACAAATGAAGATTCACAGCACTAAATCAGGTTGTGTTAATCTTTTAGTACCAGACATGTCAGCTCTCCTCACTGATGCTTGTATACTGGCTATCACTGGTTCGTCAGTGTCCCACAGCTCTATGATATCGTTATGTTTAAGGGCGATTCTGACTTTTCAGTGCCTCAGAAGGTAACTTTGCATGCGTCTTAACACACGCACCAAATGGCCGAACAAATGTAAAACGAACCTGACTCACGACACTCTTACACCTCCTGCTTAAACCCCAAAGCCTGAAGGATGGTGAGGCCCCACTGTCATGATCTTGAGTCTCAGTATAGATACAGACCAAGCCCTTCTGCTCCATGGGAAATTTCTAATCAGCCCGAGCTCGCCTTAGGACAAAGTGCCACCTTAATTTAGTTTAAGTGTCCAGTTTCTTAAAGGGATAATTAATCCAAAAATGAAAATTGCCATCAATTACTCAACCCCATGTTGTTCCAAACATGTGTGAATGTGTTGAATATTCTTCAAAATGTGTTTCAGGTATCATTACCCATGCAATGACAGTATTTGCAGTCCAAAACAAAACCTCAGCCTTTTTCCAATACATCATATTTTGAGTTGAGAAATGCATACAGGTTTTGAATGACTTTAAGGTGAGTAAAAGAGTGAGTAAAAAAATTCAATTTTGAGTAAAAACAAAATTTAAGCCAGAATGTCATTTATATTCAAATTATATTAAAATTTCAGTGTTTTAATTTTAAATATTTAAATAGCTCTTAGCGAAACGTTATTTTGAGATCTTTTAGTTTAAAGGCCAGTTTGGTGTTCAAACAAGTGACTAGAACTCATAATAACAAGTTCTTTAATCTTTTAGCTTGTTTTGTAATTTAGTTTTAATTTGGTGATTTACAGTATCACTAATACCATGTATGGTTTCATTGATAAATTTCAGCAGTTGTCAGAATACACAATTTGTGTTGTGTATATAATATGTATATTTCTTATTTGCTATGTCCTGGTTTTATTTTAAATGACAGCTTGCGCTCAGGCTGACACGGACTCTGAGATTGTGCAAAACTGATGATCCATGTTATCCCAGCATGATTTGTGAATATTCCAAAGAGCATCTTATGTGCTTCAGTGGAAGCAAGAACATCTGACCTTTTGCACAAAAGAGTTAACATGGTCAGTGTCACAGATTTGCTTGTGTTTGTTTAGTCACCTAAAAGTACTCCGGAATCTTAAAGGAACAGTTCACACAAAAATTAAAAAAATTCCCTCATGTGGTTCTAAACTCCCACGGCTTTCTTAGTTCTTTGAAATACAAAAGAAGATATTTTAAAGAATTAGTTCAGCTGTTTTTTCCCTTTACAGGTTCAACTGGTTTCAAGCTTTAAAAAAGACATAATGATAGTGTGTTAACATTTCACTACATATAATGCCTGTTATTTTGCAGTGTGGTGTATTTTGCTGCAGCATGTAGGCTTAACTGGAAAATAAAAATAAATATTGGTGACCAGATTGGTACCAGCTGATCTTAGTGTTTGTCTCAAATTTCCTGATTGGTGCAGCACTAAGTTTTATAGGGTCAGTAAACGTACATCTGCTGGTGTTCGCTAAAACAAACAAACAAACAAATAAGTTAACATGCACTGCAAACACTGTAAATACGATGAGCCCCATTTTAACGATATAAGCGCATTGTCTGAAGTGCATGGCGCAGATGCACTTAGGGTGTGTCCGAATCCACTTTTGTGACGGAAAAAACGGTTGGCGTGCCAGGCGCATGGTCCAGAAGAGTTGTACCTATTCTCTTAATGAGTCATGGGTATGTTTTGGGCGTAACATGCAATAAACCAATCAGAGTCTCATCTCCCATTCCTTTTAAAAGCCAGTTGCGCTTGCACCATGGCAGATTCGCTATTTACATGGTAGAATTTGCAAGAGCAAAGATTGAACGCTTCTTCAGAGAGGAAACGGATCTGCTCGAGGGCGAACATGAGCGAGATAATCTTTTACATTGTAATCCTTTCATTTTTAATATTTGGCATGTTTGTGTGCTGCTACATGTCCCTGTGTGTGTAATAAGCAGAGTGTATGTGCGTTTTGTACCCACCTATAGGTGCATATTATTAACGGGCCCTTTAAATAAATAAAACAAATACTGCGCCATTGACTTTAGACCAGGTTTTAGTTGGTCAATAGCGCAATCGTTTTCAGTTGCCTCAAAATAGCAACACACCAACAGTGTGCCTGAACACACCTCATTTTCACACCAGATGGGCAAAAGTGCATTTGCTGTTTAAACAACGTGGCACTGGACGTGAAAATGATAACTGCGTTGTGCTGAAACTAGCTAAAAACACTAGCTAAAAAGTGCCTGGCATTGCATTGTACTGGGCGTATGATAGGGCCCTTAGACTTTATTTATTTTCAAAATATTTCTTTACATTTTAAGCATGTTTGCATTTTAAACTGGACTAAAACATGTCAGGGACTTTTTTGACAGTATGCAGAACTTTTATTTTGACCATCAGTGTCTGAGCACACAGAGCTCCCATTTTCTATCTTCATTAGTGTACTGTCTCTGTTTAACAGTTCAGTTTAGTAAATTAGAGATGTATGAAAAAGGTTCCCTGAATGCAGTTGGTTGCCTTGTTTTTTTTTGGTTTTTTTTAAACGTTATTTTAATTTTTTATTGGGTTAAATTCAGTATTTGCTGACCTTTTTTGACATTCACTTATATTGTCTACTTACATAAATGTCATAAAATAATACTGGGATGTGAGTAATTGATCTTTTTAAATTCAGCATTTAAAAAAAGCAAAACTTATAAACCTTGAGTCTTTGATAATGTCTAAATATACAATGCAAAACATAAAATAAATAAATAAGCTATTATGACCAGTAAAACTCTTTACAGCTAAATATATGTAGGCTACATTTATTAAACAGCCATACGGGCATCTAGTGGTTAAACCATGGGATTACATAGGAATCTTATTTTTCTGACCACCAAAAACCAAATGCCTAATTTGCCTCTCCGCACTGGAATTTAAAAATATGTTCTATATTTTAACCCTAAATACTATACTAATTGTAATACAAATAGTAAGCATATTAGAAAAAAATATAAGCGCTGTCTCATCACTCCCCAGAATAAAATGCGATTGTTAAACGTAGTCAGCGTAGTTATCAATACACAATCAATGCTCATGATTCAAACATATTGACAGCACAGAGTTGTTTGGAACTATTAAGAGCTCCATGAACCACGTGATCAAAGCATGTCACAACTCTGTTTCTCAGCGGCTCTGGGTATTATAAAACGGATAGTTCCGGTCTTTGATTCTGATTGGTTGAGCCACGTTTGCAGCTGTTGTAAATTACACTACAAACCTACACATTTGTTTACTTTGTGTGTTGCTCGGCAACCACTTTGTTGCAACCACAACTGTTTCTGAGGAACTACATTGTTTGGTGGAAGAATACTGTTTTTATTAATATCATTACATTTTATTTGCTTTGTTTTCTTTTGTGAAACCTTGCTACATATATGGAATAGCCGTTTTATAAAAGCAATAATCCCTGTGAAGTCGTGGTTTACAGTGAATTTATAACAGCTAAGGGGCGTTGTTAGGCATGACGCGAAGCGGAGCTTCTTGGGGCTTATTGTTTTATTACAACAATTGGTTTTCTTTTATTAGTAATGCTAAAAAATCCATGCAGAATTGTCAAAAATATGATTACTGGTTCAGAATGGGGGGCAGTGGGGGTTGTGTATGGGTTTCCCTTATTTTGCCTCACTGAAGGCGGCAAGATAGTGGCTGGCCACATTTTAAACGTGTTTACTTCATATATTTTTGTGTATTGTTTTATTGCAATTATTTTGGTATGCTAATTTGGTACTACTACATGCCTACTCTGAACTCTAAATCAGTGCTCTACTGTGGAACGGGTTTCTGTCCTTGACATTGGTCATTTTGTAGTCCTGGCTGTCTCTCATATGTTAGTCTGGAGTGTGTACGCGGTTATTCATGGTGAATGTAACTCTTTCAAGTTGCCGTAGGCCTCTTGATGGCCTCCTTTACTGTGGGTCTTTTGCCTAGATAGTTTGGAGGGTGGCCAGTTCTGGGCAGATTTATAATTGATCTACATTTCCTCACCTTTTTATTATTAGCCATGCTTGCCAAATCACATACACCTTCAGACATTTTGCATGTACATTATAGTGATTTTTTTTTTTTTTTTTTGTGAATTCACATCTTGATTTGATGTTTTTTATTTTGTAAGTTAACTAAGTAAACTTTTTCTGTAAACAAAAAATAAAACTGCATTATTTGTACTTTCAGAATAGGCAGTGATGTCTCTGATTGGGGGCAAAGTATTCTTTTATTTTGACCTGCAGTTTTTTTTTTTTTTTTTTAAAGTTAGTAGTAGAAGACCTGCTTCTGAAAAAAAAATTAACAACATTTCCAGTGTTGGCAACTGTTAAATAATTCAGATTGTTGTACTTATGTAATAACATTTATATATTTTTATATATATATATATATATATATATATATAATATAAATGTTCTAACTGGTAACCTTTTGGAAAGGAGATCTAGAACCGAATTTAAAAAAAAAAAAATGTTTTTGAGGAAATTTAGTTGAGAGATTCTGCTTTGGTAGTAATTCTCTGTTTAATGTTTTGATATCTGGCAAATCGATCAGCAATCACTTCCTTTGACTCATTTGGTGTTGTCTTATTTCCAGTTGCATTTGATGACACAAGACTCGATCATGTAGCTCTTATTTGTAGTGTATGTGGTTGCAGTGTCTCAGTTTTTGTCGAGGTGCAAGTAAAATAATAACAGTGCAGGTTATAAGGTGGGATAAAATTCATGAAATAACAGCTAGCCATACAGCATTAACCGCAGCAGATGTTCAGTTCTCTGATCTCTGCTAGACATGAGAAAGTATCGGACGATTAAAGCTCCGGGGGAAATAATGGAACATCCA
>JAFVLL020002558.1:46169-63669 GCA_021397915.2 Tor tambroides | reverse complement strand
ACTGTCATACTATGTACTGTAGTATGTCAAAAACATCATACAGCTCACAACATGCATAATTGTTTTGGGCTTTTCGTTTTTGCTTGTAACTCCATGAAACATGCTCAGGTTGTAAAAAATTACGTCCATTACATTACTTTCATTTACATTACTTTCAGCAGGTTCTCCTGATTAAAAAGAGCCTAAACTCACCATAATCTGTCACTTAGATCTAAAGATATTGCTCATGGAGTTATATGTGGGGGTTTTTTTTGCATTGAAAAAAAAAAAGGAGATTTTTGTTTGTAGATGCTGTCAATTATTTTTCTTAGAAAATCAGAATTGGCAAAAATCTGTATTTGCAGGTCACACTTACAAAAAACAAACAAACAAAAAAATTAAATCAGAATCGGCCGGGAAAATTGCATTTGGTGAATCTCTAATACAAACTTGTTTTCTTGGCATTATTTGAGGTCTGAAAACACTGAATTTTTTTTTTTAATATTTTAACCAGTTGTCATTTTCTGAAATTTATCAAATGATACCTTTTAAATGATACCTACCATTTGACTCTCCTTGCTACAGTTTTGGTGTTATGAGTCATTACTATTGTGTATGCCACTCTAAAAAACAAAAAAACAAAAAAAAAACTGCCTTCCAGGTGTCAAGGGCTAAACAAAAAGGCTACATTGGTTCCAAATGCTATAACTTTTGATTACTTTATGCTATCACCACAAAATATGATTTAGATGCGGCTCACATGTAGGGGAATTTTCCTCTTCCATTATTTCCTTCCTGAGATATTGCATGTAAAATAAGAAAGATAAGTGAAATTTCCCTTGAGCACTTATATCAAGAATTTCTCAGCAGAAAAATGGCCAAATGTAATGCAAATCTATTTTCTAAAAATCTAAAAGGTTTTCTATCAAATGATACCTACCGTTTGACTCTCAGTGTTATGGTTTTGGAGTTATAAGTCATTTACTTTTGTGTATGTCAATCAGAAAAAAAAATAAAAAATCTCTATATATGCCTTCAGGGTTAATAAAATAAATTTAGCCTTGGTGAGAAGAAGAGACTTCTTAAACATTTAAAAAAAAAAAAATAGTAATAATTATTCCATTTTTTTTTTTTTTAATTGACAGTTTAGGTGTAAAAAAAAAAAAAGGCTTGCTCCCTGAATAGTGTGAAATGCTAAATTGTACTGTGGTGTTACTCTAGATGTTTTCTAACCACATCAACACATTCAGTAACACTTACAATAAGGTCACGCCAGTAACCAGGGGCGTTTCCTCCGAGGAGGCAAGGGAGGCAGTGTCTCCTCAAAAAAATTGGATGAGAAAATAATCTATATTACAAACATAAATTGCAAATATTATTAAATATGGCATTAAAAGTATAAAAGTCACTCGTTTTTTATAAAAGTCACTCGTTTTTTATAAAATAACACTGTCCAACAGCGACACCCGCAGGTAAAGTTACAGCGGAGGCTTGCCTCCCTTCGGTCCATAGACTTAAAGCAGAGACCCTAAAGCATGCGGTGACTTTTCTGGAGGCTCATTGAAATGAATGGAAAGTCACGTGAGAGGAGGCAATGCCTCCATTGCGCTATAATTGGATATGATCGGTTATGATTGGATGTGATTGGTTCCTGCGATAAATCCCGCCTCTCGTTTTCGTGCGAGCTCTCGGCCTGAATGAAGAAAATGATGGCGTTATTGACTAATTATAAAGTAAGTAAACAACTCTCCTGCTTAGATACCACTGCTTTGTGTCTCGTCAAAATAAAACTTGAAATGGTCTGAAAACGTGATGACTGCGTAAGTTTTGAGTGAGCATTCAGTGTGATGAAATGAAAGATATATCTTCGTGTGTGTGGCAGTGTTTACATTGCTTTTATGACGATGATGACCCGAAAATAAGTTGACTATTAAAAAGAACAGCTGAACATCAGTTCACAAATAAAAAATATTGGTAACATTTTACAATAAGGTGTCATTTAATCTAACATGAACAAACAATGAACATTTATTACAGTATTTAGCCTATTAATCTTTGTTTACATTAGTTAATACAAATACAGTTCATTGTTAGTTCATGTTAGTTCACAGTACATAATGTTAACAAACAAATGGTTTGATTTTAATAATGCATTAGTAAATGTTGAAATTCATATTAACTAAGATTAATAAATTCTGTAGAAGTAGGCTATTGTTTATTCTTAGTTCATGTTAACTAAAGTAGGCTAGTTAACTAATGTTAACTAATGAAACCTTATTGTTTCCAGAATATTGTTCAAATTGTTACTGCCTTTAGTTATTATTTTGGAATAAATATAAAAATGCATAAAAACACTATGAAATGTATAATTAGTATTAAAATTATTAAATAATAAAAAAATAATATTAATAAAATACAAAATATAATTATATTTGTTCTCTTTTTTATGTAATATTTATGTACCCAGGAAAATGTAACAACATTAAGTGTAACAGGGACACACACACACGCGCGCGCAGATACACATACATATAGCTATATAAAACTGCCTCCTCATTTTAAAACACCACCGCATGCCACTGCCAGTAACACACATTAGCAAAAAATAACTAAGAATGAGCAATACATGTTTTTCAGCATTTATTAATCTTTGTTAATGTTAGTGAGTAAAAATGCTAATTTTCATTTTGTTCCTGTTAGTTCAGAGTGTATTAACTACTGTTAAGAGATACGACTTTTGATTTAAAAATGCACTTTAAGTAAATGTTAAAGTTAACATGAACTAAGATTAATAAATGCTGTTTAAAGGGGATGTCTAATGCTATTTCATGCATTCTGACTTATTTACACTGCTAAAGAGTTAGATTCTCATGCTAAACATGACCAAAGTCTCAAAAAATGAGTTGGACGCATGACACAGAATTTCTTTGGCAAATACACTCCTTCAAGGTTTGTATAAGGTTTGGAAAGTTGCCTTCCCCTTTAATGACATTCTACTAATTAAGGGCCAAGCTAAACTAGTCATGCTAAACACATACAACATCTTACATTAAGACTCTGCTTATTAATGGCTTAGTAGCCATTATGAAAAGTACAGTTTTCTGTTTTTTCACTACTCCTCCTCCAAATTTTGCCCAATTGGTTCAGATGATCCTTAGACGGAGCCACACAGAAATAACTGAGCAAATTTTTTTTAAATTCATCTTTATTCAGATGTTATGATGTCTTGAACTTGGTTCAGAGGCTGTATCTCGACTTTGATCAATCAAAATTGGTACGTTTCATCAGATCCACGATCTGAGGGTTCATGCCAAATTTGAGAACAGCGCCACCTACAGGTCATGTGATCTGTAATATATATATATATATATATATATATATATATATATATATATATATATATAATTTTTATTTATTTATTTTTTTGCTTATAACTTTTGAACAGTTTGTCAAAAAATCATGATGTCTATGGATTCTTTGCATCATGCCAAATCTGTGGATACAGATTTTGGATGAACCACTGGGCTGCCAATAGCTTTTGAAAAATTTGACAGATAAGCCAAAAAAAAAAAAAAAAGGTAGAGACCATCGACAGCATGTCCCAGAAGTACCTGAGAAGTTTGAACACAGCACCACTAAGGTTTTTCGGAAAAACGCTAATAACTTTTAAAAACATTGTCACGGTCATGAAGCACAACATATTTCTGAGATGTTAATATGTTTTCACTGCCACCACAAACTTGTGTGACGATAAATGCCAAATATTGGCCTTGGCAATATATCGGTTGACCGATAGTTACTATGACTTTATATAGTAATCAGTTAATAATTGAGAGATGAGTATTTCTAGAAATATCTGAACGAATGCTTATTTGAATACATTTGTATCTTTTTAATTTCTCTTTCCAAGGAACACCTTGTAGTTTCCCAACCTTGAGCACAAGGCTGATGTTAAACTGTAAAGGATGTTACCTGCCTGCAGATGTAATTACTCTTCTCTCTCTTACAGGCTCTTACATTTGTGGAGTATGTGGCAAAAAGTACAAGTACTATAACTGCTTTCAGACGCACGTCCGAGCTCACACAGGTGTGTCCTGCTCTTGACCTAATGAATCTGGATGAGTTGGTTGTAAGATTTCTAGGGTTAAGAGTCATGAACCAGTTCATTTTCACAACTGCGAATAAAATAGTTTTTTTTTTTTGCTGTGACAAGGCACTTTGATAATATGAAGACAATAACAAATAAGTCTTTTTATATGATAGTCTTGTCTGGTTACATGTTATACCAAACATCAGATTCAGAAACAAATGATTCTTATGAGTCAGTTAACAAATCCTAATGTTTTGTTAAGGCTCATGAACCTTAAATAAGTGTTTCAAGGCACTTTCCACAAATAGGATACAAATTGGTCGCCCATTACTAGAACTAAAATAAAACTGTTGCCACTTTTTCCCACATTTCAGAAAACATGAGTTCAGTTACCTCCTGGATCAATAAATTGTTTGTCTTTTTTTTTTTTGGACGCAAATTGCAAATTTATATTTGTAGAAATCATATAAAACCTCACGTAAAATTCAAAGATCAAATTTACTTTGATCTCCAGCTGTATTACATTTCAGTTTACATTTTATAAAGGTTGACCACTGAGCATTTGTTGAAAAAAGGAAAAATAAAACAACAAATAAATAAAAATAAATAAGCAAGCCAGCTTCAGGTCCTGTTTTGTACAATATTTGTGGAAATTACTAACATTTAGTTAAAGATAGACATTCAAATTAGTCTTCTGAAATAATAACTGATTTAGTACATAAAGGGGAGGTGTTATTATGCAGTGCATATACACCAGAGCATGTGAGCGGAGTGGCGTTGACGCTCAGCTCAATATTCCGCTTTGTGGGCGTGCGCTCCGCTCAGTCTCAATTAAGTGTCTCAATTAAAGGGTTACTCCACCCAAAATGAAAATTTTGTCATTAATCACTTACCCCCCATGTATTCTCGTAGCTTCGTAAAATTACAGTTGAACCCCTGATGGCAGATGGACTATTTTGACGATGTCTTTCATACTTTTCTGGGCCTTGACAGTGTTATTTGGCAGTCAATGGGACAGTCACAAGCCTCCCGGTTTTCATCCAAAATATCTTAAATTGTGTTCTGAAGATGAACGAAGCTTTTAAAGTTTTTTTTTTTTTTAAAGCAGTAGTCCGATAAATAACGGTTATGTATTAAATTAAAATTATTAATTTAAAAACGTGTCTTGTTTTTGAAGCCACTTGGCAAACCTTCCTTAAAAATGCAATAACTGAAAAGGTATATTGATTTTCAGGCCTACTTTATTTCCATGAAAACACAGCTTCAGTTAGCTATTGTGCAACAGAACATTCGAAACACGCACACAAGATGAAATGCACATAGAATTTCACAAAATACACCTTGCTTATCAGGCCCATTAAAGCACACACAAAATGAAATGCACTTAAAGAATTATTTAGTGGCGTTAATAAAAGAAACGCACTTTCTAAAATTAAAACAGATCAAAACTGCGGGGAAATGCGGTCTATTAAAACGTCTGTCAGCCTTTACAGGATTTTAAAATGTACTTTTAGAAACATTAGACAAACTATTGCTTAGCCTATTCCACAGATTCCCGAACTAGCAAATTACCAAAGGGCGTTTTGGACTAAGCGAGCGGAGCGGAATCTTCAGAAAGACGCTCTCCGCTCCGAAGGAAATATGACCGCTATGCTCCCCGCTCTGATATACACAGCTATTCCAATTTTTATGTTTTTGTAATTGATGCTTTTATTCTGTTAGAATGAATTTAATTGATCAAAAATGACTTTGAAGACATTTATAGATGCCTATTTCTGGTTCATAAAAATGCTGTACAATTCAGACTATCTTTTCATCAGAAAAATCTCCATGTGCAAAATTTACAGCTAATGCAACTTAGCATTTTAAAATTTTCAGTTGAAATTTCATCTCATGCTTTCTGCAGCACATCTAATCTGTGTTATTAGATTGTAAAACACTTCTCACAGACCTTACAGACATTCTGCCAATTTGAACCCTTTCTTTTTATTTACTGGTGTCAGGGATGTTCTCTACCTAAAGGGTAGCAGCGTCTCAGTCTCATTGTTAGAAATTTGAGAAAGGGCAGTTGTACTTAATGCCATCATAGATTTAAAACCAAAAAAAAAAAAAAAAGTAATAATTTAAAATACAGTGTTACGCTTTTTGGTTGATACATTGGTTAACAGAAGCATGAATTTCTTTCAATAACATCAAAATATCTTTTCAAAAACTTTTAAATGGAAGTGTAATAATTATTGGGTTGATGAATGCTTCTTCAAAAGTGCTGAACTGAAATGAAATCATTGAACTGAAATCCAAATTATAGCCAAAATCATCAAATTTGAAAATTTTCATTACCAGTTTATATATTTGTGTGTATTTTGTGTGGTTTCTTGCTGTTCAGAGACTGAGGCTGCTGCTTCTGGAGAAGGAGCATCTCTGGGAATCAATAGTGAGTAGCATTTATTCATGGGACAGTTTTTTTGTGTAATTGTCCTGGAATTTTCTAAATTAAGTGGGTAAAGCGTTCTTCCCAACATCCCATCACATAATGATATCTTAAGTTTCTGTTCATACAAGTCTTTGTTTTCTAATCCAGGTTCTTTCCGCTATACATGTGACGTATGTGGGAAAAAATACAAGTACTACAGCTGTTTTCAGGAGCACAGAGACCTCCATGCAGTTGATGGTGAGGCTGCATATTCACTTGATTTGTAATATATCCAAAATATGTGGGGGTTTTTTTGTTTTGTTTTTTTGGTCCGCAAACATAAGGCTGCTGTTCAATTAATCAGTAGCCTTAAATCACTGAATAATGTTTCAAGGCTCTTTCCACAAATAGGGTAAAAGTTGGTCTCCTATTACATATTTCAACATTTTATAGGCACATATGCAATGTTTGTTTTGTTTTTTGATAAACTAATAATTGGTGTACAAGATAAAATATTATAAATATTATGTTCACACTTTACCCCATTTTAAAAAATACATTATTGTTACTAGGATCAAGCAAATGATTTTCTTTAATTTATGGGCAATATACAGTTAATTATTGAGTGATACTGTATTTATACATGTCCCACATTTTTTGACATTGACAAAATCCAAATTTATATTGTATTTTAAAGACTGCAAACCTCAAATAAGCCGATTTGTTTGTTTATTTATTTATTTATTATTTTTTGCATTTTATATTTAGCTTAATCTCTAGCATACTACATTTCGGTTGAAAGTCAACATTTTCTGAAGGTTGAGCACTGATCATTTGTTGGGAAAAAAAAAGGTTTCAGGTCCTATCTTGTACAATATTTGTGGGAAACAATGTCTCAGTTTAAAGGGGAAAATATGAAGTAAGCTGTGTTTTTACATTTGTAAATAAAACTTTGCAAAAAAAATAAATAAACTCAGGTTTCTCTCACAACTTATCTTAAAAGCTGATGATAAATATGTATAAACATCTTGACATTTATTTCTAATCATAAAGGACAACTTGACGTTCTTTTATTATTTTATTTCACAAATGAAGCATGGGTTGTAACTCCAGCAGCAATAAAACCGGTGACATTTTCATGAAAGATGAATTTCCTAAGATGATGTTTGAGGAACTATTGAAACATTATAAAAGCATCATCTTCCCCTTCACTTCTTCTTAGTAAATACTGTTCCACTATAATGACTAAATACTAGTTTTTAACATTGCTAACACCACTGACATCAAATCATTATTAAGACCCACACTGGGAGAACCAGTGATTTTATGTTGTCTCCAGAGGTGTTGAATATAAGATTGAGATTCCAACTAAAAAGGCTACCTTACCTTCACTAATCTTGCATCCTCCTCTTGTTGTTGTCCAGATCCGTATGATCATGTGATACCAGTAGAAGACCTTAAAGAGGAGACTGAATCCTACCAGAAAATGGGACCAAGTAAGTGATCTTCAAATGGTTTCCTTTCATATTGGTCACTTTGATGCTGTGTCAGTAGCTGACTTTACAGGACCTCCGTCCAGGAGTGATGACTTCTGAATAGTGCTGGGCGATAAACGATATCATATTGAAATCACGATTAAAATGTATGTCAATATGATAACCTCAAGAATCAGTCAGTGTCCTGAGAGACACACGCTTAGGACTGCAGATGCCCATTGGCTGGACAAGCCTGAAATAAATGTAATTTTTTTAGCGGTACTTGAGCATATGAAGCAGCAGAGTTTAGCAAGAAGTTTTTCAGATTTTAGGGTTTCCCCATTGAAGTAGATATGACTTGGTCTTGGATGCCCAGAATAGCTGCCCAGGGCCATTTCAGATATGGCCATCAGGGAATAGACTCTCCTTTAAAGGCACATTGGTTTAATCTTCTACACTAACTCTAACACACGGGCTGCTAATGGTATTTTCAGCATTTGAGGACATGAACACATGAACTTCATCTCCAAAGCTGCTCTGAGACTCACTTCAGCAGATTTACACCATTTCATTTGAGAAAAGCTACTGTCAAATGCACACTGAAACTAACAATCTTCACAGTGTCAACATAAAAGTCTGGTTTAATGTGTAGAAATTATGAAATACATTGCTGTTGTATACTAAAAAGTAATAATAATAATAATAATATTAGGAATATCATACAACCAAGATATTTTTTCAACCATGTTTTAATTTATACATAATCATTTAATCATTTTAAATGTATTGATGTTGTGCAGGATCTTATTTGATAAAAAGCCAATGTTTTGTTGTAAATTGTTATATTTTCATTTGATTTCAAAATATTGATTTAAAATGTTAAAGTTTTAATTAATTTCTTTAGACACCATTTTTAATGATAAATATGTATTAAATCATAAAACAAAGAACCCGGAATGATTGACTGAAATAAGCAAGCAAGCAAACAAACACAGGATTTAGGGAAAAATTCCATAGATTTCATGGGGCCCTAAATTGAAAGGTAACTTACTCTGTGGAGTTTACTTGTGAACAAACTATCTCTAACAGGCATGTGCAAAGCATTTCCTTTCCGATTACTGGCTAATGAATATCATGGTGAATATTGATATCGTATGATATGAAAAACAAAAAAGTTATACTTTTGTTGTTGTTGTTATCATTGTGTTCATGTCATCCAGCCCTATTTCTGAAGAACAAAAAGAATCATGCAAATGAATTGCAAGATACCACTATAGCCCCAGTGTCCATATAACCAGGCCTTGGCACTATTATGATCAGATTATCTGTCTTTGTATTTCTGTCTCTAGTGGACATTAACACTGATCAAAATTTCCTGATGTCACTAGCTTACCTGAAATCACCTTTCTGCTAGCCTTTTCAACTTTGACAGTGTGCATGGCTTCCAGTGGCTCAGCCAGCAATTTACTAAATTTGCGCTTGTCTGCTTTTGTCAAGACAGGTTTTTAGTACAAAAGGCGGAACTCTAAAGAGCGGAAGTGTAGTGCCCGGACAGTCTGTGGCATACACATAACAGGTGCATGATGGGTGAAATCAGACCGGCACTGTCTGCTTTAAAAGCTAGCGTATGGATGAACAGAGTATGTGAGCGGAGTGGAGTGGCAACAATTTCTCCTCCGCGCTCCACGTATTCAATAATCACACCGCTCCAGCTCCACTCCGGGTTCACCATTTCCCGCTTCTCGCTCAACTGATCAGAAACACCGCTCTGCCTTCACTCCGTGGCTGAAGTATTTCAGTATGCTTGAAAAAGCACAAAGTTCTGTTCAGAAATTATATTAAATGAAAAATAAATACACAATAGTAGAAGAGTAGTTTTTAACATGGTTTATTGGAGCACTACAACTAGCCCAAGTCTTAAATGAACTGGCTTAACCCTCATGTGATGTTCGGGTCTTTTTTGCCCTCCGAAGATTTTCTTTTTCCCGAAAATACTAGTTAATGTTATCGCATTGGACTGAAATTTAGTGACTTTATTCACAAAGGGTATGACTACTTCTCAGTTTTTTTTTTTTGATCATTTTCATACTTTTTTGGGGGAGATTTTTCACCTTGTTACACTTGTAGTGTTCCTGGACAAAAATGACCCGGCCTCAAAAAATTGCTTATAAATCACTCATTATACTATATTATCACCAAAGTTTGGATTCAATCTTTTTTTCTTTCATTTAGGACTGGTTTTGTGTTTCTATGTGCATCTGATTAATCGTAGGCCTCATTTATCTGAAAGTAGGCACCTCATTTTTTGAGTGAAAAAAACATTTTTTATGAATAATTTTCACAATATTAAAAATTTGCACTGTTTATCAAAATAGGGTGATGGAAACCCGGCTAGTGTTAGCGCAATGGCAAAGAAGCTGTCTTTACAAGAGATTCTTGATCATATTACGGATCAAGAAAATAATGAAGAAGAGACAACTGAAGTTGAAGCTTACAATGAAGATGCATTGCAAGATATACTGGAAGACGAAAACATCACTGAACAAGCTGAAAACCTTGCAACAACTGAAGAGGAGCAATCTTCAAGGCCTTTGTTTGCAAGAACAACATGCTCCTAGTTGTTTCTCTTACTTTCATTCTTCCCCATTCACTTTCAATGGCCGGCCATTTTTGACAAGTGTGACTTTGTGCAATTTTGTACAAAATAAAAGCATTTAAAAGCAAACTTCCTGATTAAACAGTAAAGCACACTAGTGTGATAAACAGTGCACATTTTTATAATTTTTTGTTCAATATTGTGAAAATTATTCATAAAAAATGTGTTTTTCACTCAAAAAACGAGGTACCTACTTTCAGATAAATGAGGCCTACGATTAATGAGATGCACATAGAAACACAAAACCAGTCCTAAATGAAAGAAAGTAAGTTGACAAAAAGATTGAATCCAATATTTGGTAATAATATAACATTATAAGAAATTTATAAGCAATTTTTTGAGGCCGGGTCATTTTTGACCCGGAACACCACAAGTGTGACTTTTTGCAATTTTGTACAAAATAAAAGCATTTAAAAGCAAACTTCATGATTAAACATTAAAGCACACTAGTGTGATAAACAGTGCAAATTTTTATAATTTTTTGTTTAATATTGTGAAAATTATTCATAAAAAATGATTTTTTCACTCAAAAAACGAGGTACCTACTCTCAGATAAATGAGGCCTACGATTAATCAGATGCACATAGAAACACAAAACCAGTCCTAAATGAAAGAAAACAAGTTGACAAAAAGATTGAATCCAATTTTTGGTGATAATATAGCAAAATGAGTGATTTATAAGCAATTTTTTTAATCATTTTTGACCCGGAGCACCACAAGTGTGACAGGAATCCGAACACAACACAAGGGTTAACTAACTTATCTGTACAGCGTCTCTAACTATGGCGAAGCTGAGGGTTGTAGTTACTTCAGAAACGGAAAGAATATGCTGTAACTTTAGTGTTTTTCAGCTGATAAATCCCAGGACAGCGTTGATCATATTTTCTTCATTCCTGAATGTATGTGCGTGCAATCTGTACGTTATGTGCGAGCTTGTGTGTTGTGCCTGTGTGCAGCAATGTAGCAGCACATTAGTTTCGAGCGGAGATTAATAACCTGTACAACTGTTTACAATGAGAAGATGCTTTGGATATAAACTCTTGTAAACTTCAGATTGATAAAATGCAGTTATATTATGGGGTGTGTTGGCATTAATTGTGCTTGTGACGGAACGGTAGTGGAGCTCTCTCGGAGCGAGTGAAAACCACGACGCTCCGACTTTCAAAAAATCCGCTCCACTCACATACTCTGGTATGGAAGCACTAAAAGTAAATTCATTATGGGTCATTACAGATACTTTGATTTAATAGTCAGACAGTGAGAAAAAAGGAAATCTGTATTAAAACAAAAGATGCATCGAGAATCGTTTTACCATCGCATTGCAGCCCTCTGAATCGTAATCGAAACAAATCGTGAGGTGCCTAGAGATTCCCACCCCTAATGTAAACACAGTTTTCTTTCTCTTTCTTGTGGTCATTTGTTCTCCCTCCCCAGTCCTCCTTCTGTGTCTGCTTGTACAACCTATACCGGCCTTAGCAAATGTTTTCTTATTGCATGGAGGATCTATCGATCACTCCGTCCACTCAGAATAGTGTTCCTCAGTAAAGGAACTAGAATTCCCAGTGTCTGCATCTGTATCTGAATTGCTCTGTGGATCAACAAACTCAGGCCCAGAAAGATTTGAGTACAGGTTTTTTGGACTTAGGGTTTGAAGCGTGAGGTTCATTTACTTTAACCTCTTGCTTCTCCAGAGTTTTGAGCTTTCCATTTACTGCTCTCAATTGCCCAGTTAGCGAATCATTAGCCTTTTGCAGCTTTCAATTCTTTTCTTTTGTTGCGTGTCCATGATTCCCCTTAATTGATCCCCTTCTCAAAATCTGAGCATGAAAAACCTCATCTAAGGGTTTCTTTTTCATGCTTTTTGTGAAAAATTTCACAAGTTCATCAACAGTCCAAGCCTCTTTAACAACTTCTCCTCCTCATGTTTCTAAATGTTCAAAACCTTTTAGATGTTCTAAACATTTCAAAAGCACATTTTGCGCTTTACAATAATCAGATGCCTCCACCCCAGACTTTTTCTTCCATTCTTTATGATCTATAATTCTTACAGCAGCAGCTAACGGTTGTACTCAATCACTGGTGGTACATGGTGAGATGAGTCTTTCATGATCTCTGAAGGCTGCTGTCTACCCGGGTTAGGCACGGCCAATGTCGCTAGTCTGAACATCAAGGGTGACGATTGACGCCACTTCAAACATATCAACACCACCTGTCTAGTCCGTCCGATTCCATTTTTCTCTGCCTCTTGAAAGCAGACAAGGTTCCTGTTGTCTGCCACTTGAATACTGCAACCATACAGATGAAGCTCACACAGGTTTTATCCTGTTTGTGACGCCAGGACTGTTGGATCAGGAATGAAGAAACAGAGAGATGAAGAGTCTTTTATTAAAGGGATTGTTCACTTTGAAATTAAAATTTGATATCTATCAGCTTACCCCAAGGGCATCCAAGATGTGGGTGTCTTTTTTTCTTCAGTAGATCCAATTTTGATATTTTTAGGTCAAACTGTTCTAGTCTGTCAGTCATATAATGGCAGGTGTAGGTCACTGTATCTATAAGAGGGAAAAAGAACATGCACAGAGAAATCCAAATTAAACAATTCCCCATCGTAACTAGACATTGATGGCCTAAGACACGAAACAAGCGGTTTGTGTGAGAAAACGAACAGTATTTATATCGTTTTTTACCTCTTATACACAACCATGTCCAAGTGATCTGAGTGCGCGCACGCATCCGGTGTGTGACGTGTGTGCGCGCACTCTGGCGCGAGAGATCACTTCCGGCGCTTTCCGGCGCTTGCGCAGACTAAGCCAGAGCGCATTAGGGCCCTATGATTTGTGTAATGTGGTAAACACGGACAGAATTGCAGAATCCAGTCATAAAAATTAAATTTAGTGTATAATGTGGAGTGTCACGGAATTTGTCAAATTTTGGATGAATAAATCAAAAATAGGTCAGTACACTTAAATCAAAATGTCATATGGACTAGTGTCTGTGAATATTTCAGCCTCTGTTGCCTCAATAGATTGCGTACATGAACACAAACATAATCTCTAGAACTGCATTGAGTGTCACTTTCATGAGCATTTTACCATCTCTTGTGAGAAAAACGATCGTCATATCGTATACAAACAGAAACCTAAAGGTCTTCACAGCAACCCATCAATATAAGAGTTAGATTGGCAACGATAGACTTGTGGGCAGCGCGCTGACATACAGTGCCGTTGCGCTATGGGCGTCCCGAGTTTGAATCCTGGCTCGAGGACCTTTCTCGATCCTGCCTCCCTCTCTCTCTCCCTCCCACTTCACTTCCTGTCAAAAAAGTGATAGGAAGTGTCACCACCCCCACCCCACCCAAAAAAAAAAAAAAAAGTTCGGTTAACTTGAAGAAATTGTGACAGAAATATATTTGGCTACTTAATGTAATGATAGTAGAGACTTTGCTCTGCTCCAGACCAGGGTTATTTATTTTATTTTCCTCTAGTAAATGTGACGACATCATCGCAGAGATGCCCAAGCAGCAGCATGACAAAGATTTTCCTATTTTCTCATTGACTGGCCCATCCGCCGGTAAAAGAAAGTGACTCTGCAACTGGCCTCAAGCTCTATCAGAGGACGTTTTACGTAGATGACGAGAGTTTGGTGCTGTAGGTGAATTGATGGCCCATCGCAACATGTATCATGGTTTCACTTATCCGACTCGGCTCTAATGTTTTCACTAGTATTGTAGTCAAGGCCACCTAATCCGAGACCAAGACAATTGTGTGTTGAGACCAAGACAAGACCAAGACTTTGAGGGGTTGAGCCCAAGACAAGACCAAGACCATGGCAAGTCGAGACCGAGTCAAGACCAAGACCAGACCAGCATTGCTCAAATTCTTCTGAAGGATCCACCTTTACTGCCTGAGAAATGCCTTATTTTACTCATTAAATACAATAATAAGACACTTACAGAGCTGTTACCAATCAAATGAAATCTCTAACAACAAAATTCATCTTTGCACTGCAGTGGTGGCACAGAAGCTGCATCTGAATTGGTACAATTACAAATGCATAAATAATGTTGAGAATGATGTTAAAAATTGTTTACTGAATGTTTTTATAAAAGCAATTTCATTTTTTCAAAACAGTTCTCTTGCTCTTGTGATGTTGCTTAATTATATCATATTATAATATAAAAATCCACATCTCATACACTCAGGCACTTATACTCTCAAGCACCTTTTTGGCAAAAATATCTTGAATTTTGTGGGAGTATGTATTAATTTTGGTGACATTTTTGACACAGTACCTCAATTTTTGACCCGGCATAACAGTATAAATCATTTGTTCTCAGCCAGGGGCCAGGGCTCACTATGGGGCCTCAATATGACTTAAAATTGTTTAAAATAAAACAAAACAAGCATTAAAATGAACTAAAACAGGTAAAAATCAAATATATTTCTTAGTATTTGGTTATTTTTATAATGAATATACGTCTTTCTAGTCTAAAATATTTTAGGTGAGTGGAGGGGGCCTTCAAATAATGTTTTTGACAGTAGGGGGGGCAGACAATTTAATAAATCAGACAATTTGGTGATGTCCCCACAGTTGTGGCCTTGACCAGTCTTGAAACAAAATCCTGAGTCCTCCTAGTCTGAGACCAAGACAAGACCTAGTACAAATGTGGTCGAGACCAAGACCATCAAAAAATGGTCTCAAGACCAAGACTGGTCTCGAGTACTACAGCACTAGTTTTCACGAAGGGCAGATTTGACTCTTTGACAGCCCTGAGTCAGCTGCTGCTTTTTGGAAACTCTTAATAGAGGTAACAATTTTCTCTCTGCTAGCTATGGTGGAGGAAAACAGAAAATAGTCTTATTCCATACTGAGTCCCTATTATTCATTATTTGCTGATGTGCCGAAAGACTGTGTAACTGAGCTGTTTTTTTTTCTTCTAATATATATGCAACGACTATTGTCTTATTAATGTTTTGTTCACTATTACTATTTTTCATCTTTTTTTTTAGAGATGTAATTTATTTGAGATTTTCAAACACAGCTCAAGAAAACAGTCTTTTCCTTTACATTCTTAAGGGGCTTAATTTTATATATTGTTCCACCTGGAGTTTGAATGTTGTCTGGAGTGACTAAGCTGTTACTGTGGTCTCTTAGTTGAGTCAGGATCTGTTTATGCTTAGTATGCTTGGTGACTTCTATTGGGGTACTTTTATTCTGTCATTTATCCTGACAGGATATCTGAAATTTCTTTTTTTTTTTTTTTTTTGTGGATTATCTGCTGCATATGCTTCATTTCTCATTTTTACATCCCCTATGGTTGGATCACTTAAACTCGTTACTTGGAATGTCGAAGGGATCGGCCATGTAATAAAACGGAAGAAAAACAAAATAACACACTTGAAAAAACAAAAACCTGATATAGTATTGCTTCAGGAAACGAAATTATCCGACGCAGAACACTCAAAGCTAGGGAAAGACTGGGTAGGTCAAGTTTACTTTTCTTCTTACTCACAGAACAAAAGAGGGGTAGCCATTCTTATAAATAAGAACCTCCTTTTTATCCTGGAATATTCAGAATCAGATCCTGAGGGGAGATTTATTTATTTTTTATTCTGATTGCAGGCTCAATTCTTAAGCATCATATAACTATCCTCAATGTGTATGCGCCAAATTATGATATACCTAATTTTATATCACGGTTGATTTTATTGTTTAACTATCATTGTAAAGGATGGGGTTTTCTTGCTGGTGACTTTCATTTCATATTGAATGCTATTTTGGACAAATCCTCTTCTACAAATGCATCAAACCCCTGGTAGTCCAGTGTTCTTAATAATTTATGCATAGACACTGACTTGACTGACATATAGCGCTTGTAACAATACAGATTGTGTCAAAGCACTTTACAGTATTAAATAGGAAACGTGTGTCAATGTAAAATGACAAGATTAAACACTCAATTTTCAGTTAAAGGCATTTCATTATTGAATTCAGCGAGAGACTATACTTTGTTCACACCCTCATAATTCATATTCTAGGCTTGACTATTTTTTTTTTTTTTTTTTATCCCTAGAGTTTGTACATGCATTTCACTCCTGTCATATTGACTCTATCAGATCATGCATCAGTGCATTTGCATGCAGATCCAGCTTTTAGCATCCCCAGAATTCGAATTCGAGGTTCAATATATCTCTTCTAAATAGTGACCCTCTTTGTTCTTTTCTTCTTGGATAGTTTGTCACAATTTTGGCTTGATAATAGAGACTCTCCAGTGTCTTCAGCTATCATATGGGATGCTGCCAAAGCCACGTTGTGTGGTCATCTTATTTCTTACACTTCCCACCTAAAGAGAGCTTGAGAAAGAAAGAGGAAGAATCTTGAAAAAGTTACTAGAGCAAATGCATAAGCAGTCTCCCACAGTACTAATTTTAAAAGCGTTAGTGAAGGCAAGGACCGAATTGAATATGGATCACACTGGTCACATTCAAAAGCTTCTTTTCGCCAAAAAAAAAAAAAAAAAAAAATGAGTTTGGTAACAAGTTGACAAGGTGACAAGTTTTCCACTGGAAGTTTTTAAGAAGTTCTGGCCGAAAATCCATCCAGTTCTTATGCTCGCTATTACTAATATTTGGAAAAGTGATATTCTACCTTCCTGGAGATACGCTTCTATTATTCTGCTTTTAAAACAAATTCTCTTCCAGTGATCCTGCTTCAGTGTGGAAAGGTATGAAAGACACCACCAGTTACAAGACACCATCCCCCAGCACTCTGGAGAATCAACAACTGGCAGAAGATTTAAATGACTTTTACTGTAGGTTTGAAAAAATCACCCCACACCCGCCCTGAACACCTCTCCACACAACCATTCACACCTCCAGCAACCCCCC
>JAFVLL020002558.1:21806-46069 GCA_021397915.2 Tor tambroides | reverse complement strand
AAAAAAAAAAAAAAAAAAGATCAAAAGGATTAACAATGTACATTTATTTTCACAGCCGCCTTTGATCACATTTACCAAGGGTACCAACAATTCTGACCACGTGTTTATACACAACTATTCCAGTTTTTTTATATTTTTGTAATTGCTTTTATTCTGTTAGAATGCATTTAATTGTTTAAAAATGACTTTGAAGACATTTATAAATGCCTATTTCTGTTTCATAAAAATACTGTACAATTCAGACTAACTGTTAATCAGAGAATCCTCCATGTGCAAAATTGAACAGCAAATGCAATGTAACATTTTAAGATTTTCAGTTTTAATTTCATCTCATGCTTTCTGCGGCACATCTCCTTGGTGTTATTAGCTTGTAATGTGCTTTTCACAGATGTGCTTACAGACATTCTGCCAATTTGAACCCTTTCTTTGTATTTACTGGTGTCAGGGATGTTCTCTACCTAAAGGGTAGCAGCATCTCAGTCTCATTGATTAAAAAATTGACATCAAAATGTACTATAAAGTGCAATTGCACTGAATGCCCTCATAGATTAAAACAAACAAAAAACAGTGATTTACAATACGATGTTATGCTTTTTGGTTGTTAAGTTTGTTAACAGAAGCATGAATTTCTTTCAATAACATCAAAATATATTTTCAAAAACTTTTGAATGGAAGTGTAATAATTATTGGGTGATGAATGCTTCCTTAAATGTGCTGAACTGAAATGAAATCATTGAACTGAAATCCAAATTCTAACCAAAATCATCAAATTTGACAAATTTTCATTACCAGTTTATATATTTGTGTGTATTTTGTGTGGTTTCTTGCTGTTCAGAGACTGAGGCTGCTGCTTCTGGAGAAGGAGCATCTCTGGGAATCAATAGTGAGTAGCATTTATTCATGGGACAGATTTTTGTATAATTGTTCTGGAATTTTCTAAATTAAGTGGTTAAAGCTGACCCGAATTCTTCCCAACATCCCATCACATAACTTATCTTACATATCTTAAGTTTCTGTTCATATAAGTCTTTGTTTTCTAATCTAGGTTCTTTCCGCTATACATGTGACGTATGTGGGAAAAAATACAAGTACTACAGCTGTTTTCAGGAGCACCGAGACCTCCACGCAGTTGATGGTGAGGCTGCGTATTCACTTGATTTGTAATATCCAAACTATGTTGTTGTTGTTTTTTTTTTGTCAGAAAACATGGCTGCTGTTCAATTAATCAAAAGCCTTCATTTAAATCACTTGATAATGTTTCAAGGTATTTTCCACAAATAGGGTACAAATTGGTCTCCCTTTATTTTATTTTTTTTATGGGCACAATTTTATTTTTTTTTTGTGTTAAAACTAATGTGTACTAGATAAAATATTAAAACATTATAAATATTATGTTCAGACTTTCCCCCATTAAAAAAAAATATTGTTACTCGAATCAAGCAAATGCTTTTTTCTTTTACTTTATGGGCAATATACGGTTAACTGTTGAGTGATACTGTATTTATACATGTTCCAATTTTTTTGACATTGACAAAATCCAAGGTTTGCCAAAAAAAAAAAAAAATCCAAATTTATATTGTATTTTAAAGACTGCAAACCTCAAATAATTTAAGCTGTTTTATTATTAAGCATTTTATATTTAGTTTAATCTCCAACATACCACATTGTGTACATACTACATTTTCTGAAGGTTGAGCACTGATCATTTGTTGAAAAAGGAAAAAAAAAAAAAAAAAAAAACCTTTCAGGTCCTATCTTATACAATATCTGTGGGAAACAATGCCTCGATTTAAAGGGGAAAATATGAAGTAAGTTGTGTTTTTACATTGTAAATAGAACTTTGACCAAAACCTTCCTAATGAACAGTGATTTAAAAAAAAAAAAAGAAACGCTGGCAATTTGCTTGATCTTGATCCTGCAAAACATTTTCCACATAAAAGCTGATGATAAATATGTTTAAACATCCTGACATTTATTTCTAATCATAAAGGACAACTTGATGTTTGTTCTTTTATTATTTTATTTCACAAATGAAGCATGGGTTGTAACTCCAGCAGCAATAAAACTGGTGACATTTTCATGAAAGATGAATTTTCTAAGATGGTGTTTGAGGAGATATTGATACATTATAAAAGCATCATCTCACCATTCGCTACTTCTTTGTAAATACTCTTCCACTATTTGTAATGACCAAATACTAGTTTTTAACATTGCTAACACCATTGACAATAAATCATTATTAAGACCCACACTGTTGTCTCCAGAGGTGTTGAGTACAAGATTGAGACTCCAACTAAAAAGGCTACCTTACCTTCACTAATCTTGCGTCCTCTTGTTGTTGTGTTGTCCAGATCCGTATGATCATGTGATACCAGTAGAAGACCTTAAAGAGGAGACAGAATCCTACCAGAAAATGGGACCAAGTAAGAGTTTTTAAATTTGTTTCCTTTCTTATTGGTCGCTTTGTTGCTTTAGTAGCTGACTTTACAGGACCTCCATCCAGGGGCCCGTTCTTCGTACCTCGCTTAAAGGGGTCATCGGATGCCCATTTTCCACAAGTTGATATGATTCTTTAGGGTCTTAATGAAAAGTCTATAACATACTTTGGTTAAAATTTCTCAATGGTAGTGTATAAAACACCATTTTTACCCTGTCAAAATCAGCTCTGCAGAAATCAACCCGTTTTTTGCATGTTGCTTTAAATGCTAATGAGCTCTGCTCACCCCACCCCTCTCTTCTGTGGGGTAACGAGCCGTGCTCTGAGAGACTGTTTACTTTAGCTGTGAAACTTGCTAACCAGCACATTATTAGGAATAGCAATTGAAAAGATTCATAGAAAAACCCCTTATACTCACATCTGCTGTAAGTGAAGCTGGATCACGAATGATTCGCGCGAACATAAACGCATTTAGGTAGATCGGGGGCACATTCCCTTCACAAACAAAAGTAATCCACTGGGTCTTCAGAGGCTCAGATGTCGGGAGTAAATGATGACTGCTATGTTATTACATCCAACAACAAATCACCTTAGTCGCTATGGAGACATTCTTGTCTACGTCTCTGCTCCGGCGTCGAAACAATGGCAGTCGGACTGTGTCAATCAACTATTGTGGGAGCGACCTTTGTCCATGTGACGTCGCACAGACAAGAAGCTGAGAATGGCCTGATTTGAAAAAGGGGGTATTATTTTTAGGGATTAAATACAAACCACTGGGTGAATTTTTATCATAGATGTGTACACACACTGCCAGCACACATTTATGTTCAAACAAGATGTAAAAGTGAATTTAGCATCCGATGACCCCTTTAATACATCTGAGATGATTTGAAAGATGCCAGATCTTCTAATCGTGATAACTGATCTCTGGCTAGTTTGGTTCTTCAAACGAATTAGCGGATTTGATTAAAATATCTGGATTAAGTTGTCTAAGATTATGGCGCATTCTTGTGTTCCCCAAAAAGGGCAGATGTATGGATACTCAAAAGCACGATCAGCAGTGCATCGATTGGCTGGTGGCAAGACAGCAACGTAATGACACCATATAATTAAAAAAGACACCTGATGAAAAACTTGACACATTTCTGGACTTTTATAAGGAAACAGCCAAGCGAACAAAACTACATAAATGGTCAAATAGATAAATGAAATGTGCACTGTTTTTATTTTATTTATAAATATTTAGCCTACATGATTCCTAATTATTTATATTCACGATTTCTAGTATTTGTACAGGCTTTATGATTTTTTTTTTTAATGTAGTAATTAGCAATTGATTTAATTTTTATCTTTGAAGCAGATTTGTTACATTCCAGCATTAAAGTTTCTTAAGGGTCAAGATCATGTTAGCTGCATCTCCTGCGCTCCATCAAACCACTCCCATAATAGCTGTCACCACTCAGATTAACTATATAGCATGTGTGTAAGACTCCAATACAATTATAACATAATTATTTTATCATGAATAAATATTTCAATGAGTAAAACTGGCTGTGTCTTTAGTATTATAGACTACACAACATTTATTATATTATTTTTCAATTAATTTTTAAATTATTTGATTTAAATTACTGTCCCTGGAGCAGTAGGGTACTCTTGTAATAAAGTAGCAGTGGCTGGGACAGATGTTAAGTATAAATTCTGCTTAAAAAGATGCAATCTAATCCTGTTGACATGAAATAAGCCTGCTCCAGAGCAGGTTTAAGCTTATGGACCTGTTGCTATGACAGCAAATCCGGGATGAGCTTTGAAGAACCAACCAATCCAAGATCCAACCAACCAATCCAAGCGCCGTACGATGAATGGACCCAAGGAGTGATGACTCCTGAATAGGGATGGGCGATAAACAATATCACATTGAGATCGCGGTTAAAGTGTATGTCAATACGATGATAAGTTCAAGAATCAGTCAGTGTCCTGAGATGCACGCTTAGGACTACATATGCCCATTGGCTGGACAAGCCTGAAATATATATATATATATATTTTTTTTTTTTTAGCGCTACTTGAGCATAAGAAGCGGCATTTTTGTGGCAGTTTTTGTCAGATGTCAGATTTTGTTGCTTTTATGAATCATGATTTAAATATGAGTTTAGCAAGCAGTTTATTTAGATTTTAGGATTTCCTCATTCAGGTAGATAGGACTTGGTCTTAGATGCCTGAAATAGCTGCCCGGAGCCATTTCAAATATGACCATCAGGGAATAATTCTCCTTTAAAGGGAATTTGCTTTAGTTTACTACACAAACTCAAACACACAGGATGCTAATGGTGTTTTCAGTATCTTAGGACATGAACTTACAAACTTCATCTCCAGAGCTGCCCTGAGAGTCACTTCATAAGATTTACACCATTTCATTTGAGAAAAGCATCAAATGCACACTGAAATTAACAGTCTTGACCAAAGTGTCAACATAAAAGTGTGGTATAATGTGAAGAAATTATGAAATAAATTGTTGTCGTATACTGAAAAAAGTAATAATTATAATTATTATTATTTTTTTTTATTATCCTTTTTTTATTAGGGATAACGTACAGCCAATATATTTTTTCATTTATATTTTAATTTAATTGTTTATATATAATTTTGAATTATTGATGTTGTGCAGTGTCTTATTTTATTTAAAAAAAAAAAAAAAAAGTTTATTTTAATTTGATTTCAAAAGACTGATTTATGATGTTAAAGTTTTATTAAACCATTTCTTTAGACACCATTTTTAATGATAAATATGTATTAAATCATAAAACACAGAATCTGGAATGAATGAATGAATGAATGAATGAATAATTGAATGAAAATAAATAAGCAATTAAGCAAACAAATACAGGATTTAGAGGAAAAAATACATTGATTTCATGGGGCCCTAAATTAAAAGGTAACTTATGTGGAGTTTAATTGTGAACAAACAATGTTTAACAAGCATGTGCAAAGCATTTCCTTTCCGATTACTGGCTAATAAATATTGTGATGAATATTGACATTGTATGATATTAAAAAAAAAATGATTTTTTTTTTTTTTTTCCCTCATGTCATCCAGCCCTACTTCTGAAGGCCAAAAAGAATCATGCGAATGAATTGTAAAATACAGCTTAAGCCCCAGTGTGTATATAACCAGGCCTTGGCACAATTATGGTCAGATTATCTGTCTTTGTGGTCACACTCTTGTTGTGTGGTTGCAAATGAGAGTCTTCTGCACAAGTGGTTAGAGGGCAGTCATGGCAAACTCTGTTTATTTCTGTCTCTGTTGGACATTAACACTGATCAAAATGACACTGATCGCAAGTTATAAGCATGTCAGAATGTACACCTGTATGGGCAGAGCTCAAGCGCAGTAAAATAAACACTGTGAACATACGACGTTAGGGCACAGAAATTTATGTTCTGTATAAAAACTACAACTTTTTGTACAACTAATCTGACAACTATCTTTTAGCCCCTTTATATTTCCTGATGTCACTAGCTTACCTGAAATCACCTTTCTGAAAGTTCTTCTCAACTTCCAGTGTGCATGGCTTCCAGCAGCCAGCAGTTTACTCAATTTGCGCTTGCCTGTGCTTGCCTTTTGTCAAAACAAGTTTAGCATCATTAACATGTTCTTATAGGAGTATGAATATACATCAGCATATTCTTGTAGTTGTTCCTCATCTCATATGGGCTGTCATAATGTTTGAGAAATTTGGAAAGGCTGACTATTTGATCTGGCTGTAATGGTTTGTCTGTAAACAGTTTTCTTTTTCTTGCTTGTGATCATTTGTTCTCCTTCCCCCAGTCCATCTTCTGTGGCTCCCTGTACAACCTATACCGGCCTTAGCAAATGTATTTGTTATTGCATGGAGGATCTATCGATCGCTCTGTCCACAAATTCCCAGCATCTGCGTCTGTACAGGTGCATCTCAAAAAATTTGGATGTAGTGAAAAAGGTGTTTTTTTTTTTTTTTTTTTTTTTTTTTTTGGCAACTTATTTCAGAAAGTGAAACTTTTATATATTCTAGATTCATTACATGTAAAGTAAAACCTTTCAAAAGTTTTTTTTATTTTTTTTATTTTATTTTGATGATTAGAGCTTACAGCTCACGAAAGCCAAAAATCCAGTATCTCAAAATATTAGAATATTTACGTTTGAGTTTCATTAAATGACCATCCCTACAGTATAAATTCCGGGTATATCTTGTTCTTTGAAACCTCAATAATGGGGAAGACAGCTGACTTGGCAATGGTCCAGAAGACGATCATTGACACCCTCCACAAAGAGGGTACGTCACAGAAGGTCATTACTGGAAGGGGTGGCTGTTCACAGAGTGCTGTATCAAAGCATATTAAATGCAAAGTTGACTGCAAGGAAGACACTGGGTAGGAAAATGTGCACAAGCAACAGGAATAACCGCAAGCTTGGGAATACTGTCAAGTAAAGCCGATTCAAATACTTGAGAGAGCTTCACAAGGAGTGGACTGAAGCTGGAGTCAGTGTGTCAAGAGTCACCACACTCAGACGTCTTCAGGAAAAAGGCTACCAAGCCACTTCTCAAACAGAAACAATGTCAGAACCATCTTACCTGGGCTAAGGAGAAAAATAACTGGACTGTTGCTCAGTGGTCCAAAGTCCTCTTTTCAGATAAAAGTAAATTTTGCATTACATTTGGAAATCGAAGACTGGAGAGGCACAGAATCCAAGCTGCTTGAAGTCCAGTGTGAAGTTTCTGAAGTCAGGGATGATTTGGGGTGCCGTGACGTCCGCTGGTGTTGGTCCATTGTGTTTTATCAAGTCCAAAGTCAGTGCAGCCGTCTACCAGGAGATTTTGGAGCACTTTATGCTTCCATCTGCTGACAAGGTTTATGGAGATGCTGATTTCCTTTTCCAGCAGGACTTTAGCACCTGCCCACAGTGCCAAAACCACTCACAAGTGGTTTGCTGACCATGATAGTACTGTGCTTGATTGGCCAGCCAACATGCCTGACCTGAACCCCATATAGAATCTATGGGATAAGAGAAAGATGAGAAACAGTCGATCCAACAATACAGACGAGCTGAAGGCTTAATAGTGCCTCAGCAGCGCCACAGGCTGATCGCTTCCATGGCACACCTCACTTATGCTGACATTTGTGCTAAAGGAGCCCCGACCAAGTATTGAGTGCATAAATGAACATACTTTAAAGAACTTGAACTTTTCTGTTTTGCAAATCCTTTTTTTCTTTTTCTTTTTTTTTATTGATCTCAGGAAATATTCTAATATTTTGAGATACTTGATTTTTGACTTTCATGAGCTGTAAGCTCTAATCATCAAAATTAAAGCAAAAAAAAAACTTTTGAAATGTTTTACTTTACATGTAATGAATCTAGAATATATGAAAGTTTCACTTTTTGAAATGTTACCAAAAAAATTAACTTTCATGATATTTACGTTTTTTGAGATGCACCTGTATCTGAATTGCTCTGTGGATCAACAAACTCAGGCCAGAAAGATTTAGGGACAGGTTTTTTGGACTTAGGGTTTGAAGTGTGAGGTTCATTTACTTTAGCCTCTTGTATCTCCAAAGTTTTGACCTTTCCATTTACCACCCTCAGTTACCCAGTTAGCATATGTGTGTCCGATGCCTTAAAACCCTGGCAGCGGACAGCATGAAACGCACAAAATTAAGACACATCGAGAGCATCCAAGTTATGTTCAAAAGCCACTTGAGTTTTTCCAAAAGAAAACTTGATCAGTATCGTGGGCAGCAAACTCGTTTTGTAAAAGCCACTACAGCAACAGCGAAAGCACAACTGGCTTCTTACAGAATTGCATATCGCGTTGCAAAATGCAAGAAATCTCGTTGCAGAAGAGTTGATTCTTCCCGCTGCCATAGATATGGTGTCATGTCATATTGCAAATGACATTGAGGAACAGCTCATTGAGAAAATTAGAGTCTACAAGGCCACTGATAGCAACAAGGAGTTTGCTAGTGTATGTGCGATTTTGTTGATTTCAAGTCACTGAATGAGGATTTACTGTTTTTGCAAATGCATCCCAAAAAGAGCAACGGCTGATGAACTTTTTAAGATTATAGATTCGTACTTGACAAAGGCTGGGATTAAATGGGAAGTCTGCCTAGGAATTTGCATGGATGCCACACAGACCATGGCGGGGGAAACAAAGAGAATTATAGGCGCTCATCAAGAGAGTCGCACCCTAAGCGCAGTGGATACACTGCATTATACATCGAGAAGCACTTGCACCATGGCAGCATAGCTCTACGTCACAACCCGAATTCCAGAAATGTTGGGATGTTTTTAAATTTGAATAAAATGAAAACTAAAAGAATTTCAAATCACATGAGCCAAAATTTTATTCACAATAGAACAAACATAACATAACAAATGTTTAAACTGAGAAATTTTACAATTTTATACACAAAATGAGCTCATTTCAAATGTGATGCCTGCTACAGATCACAAAATAGTTGGGACGGGGGCATGTTTACCATGTTTACCATGGTGTAGTATCTCCTCTTCTTTTCAAAACAGTTTGAAGACGTCTGGGCATCGAGGTTATGAGTATCTGGAGTTTTGGTTTTGGAATTTGGTCCCATTCTTGCCTGATATACGTAGGTTTCCAGGTGCTGAATAGTTTGTGGTTATCTTTGACGTATTTTTTGTTTAATGATGCGCCAAATGTTCTCTATCGATAAAAGAGCTGGACTGCAGGCAGGCCAATTCAGTTCCTGGACTCTTCTACTACGAAGCCATGCTGTTGTAATAACTGCAGTATGTGGTTTTGCATTGTCCTGCTGAAATACACAAGGCCTTCCCTGAAATAGTCGTCTGAAGGGAAGCATATGTTGCTCTAAAACCTTTAAATACCTTTCAGCATTCATAGTGCCTTCCAAAACATGCAAGCTGCCCGTACCGTATGCACTTATGCACCCCCATACCATCAGAGATGCTTGCTTTTGAACTGAACGCTGATAACACGCTGGAAGGCCTCCCTCCTCTTTAGCCCAGAAGACACGGCGTCTGTGATTTCCAACAAGAATGTCAAATTTGGACTCGTCTGACCATAGAACACTTTTCCATTTTGAAACAGTCCATTTTAAATGAGCCTTGGCCCACAGGACATGACGGCGCTTCTGGACCATGTTCACATATGGCTTCCTTTTTGCATGATAGAGTTTTAGTTGTGTTTAGATTGTGTTTATCGACAGCGGTTTCTGGAAATATTCCTTGGCCCATTTAGTAATGTCAATGACAGAATCATGCCGATGAGTGACGCAGTGTCGTCTGAGGGCCCGAAGACCACAGGCATCCAACAAAGGTCTTCAAAGATTTCTCCAGTTTCTCTGAATCTTTTAATGTTGTTATGCACTGTAGATGATGAGATTTGCTAAGCCTTTGCAATTTGACGTTGAGGAATGTTGTTTTTAAAGTATTCCACAATCTTTTTACGCACTCTTTCACAGATTGGAGAGCCTCTGCCCGTCTTTGCTTCTGAGAGACTCTGCCTCTCTAAGACATCCCTTTTATAGCTTATGTTACAGACCTGATGTCAATTAACTTAATTAGTTGCTAGATGTTCTCCCAGCTGAATCTTTTCAAAATGTCTTGCTTTTTCAGCCCTTTGTTGCCCCCGTGCCAACTTTTTTGAGACCTGTAGCAGGCATCAAATTTGAAATGAGCTCATGTAGTGGATAAAAGTGTGCAATTTCTCTGTTTAAACATTTGTTTTCTATGTTCTATTGTAAATAAAAAATAAAATATAAAAAATAAAAATATAAAAAACATAAAAATATAAAAAACATAAAAATATTGGCTCATGTGATTTGAAAGTCTTTCAGTTTTAATTTTATTAAAATTTAAAAAACGTCCCAACATTTCTGGAATTCGGGTTGTAAATGATGTTTTCTCTGAAGTTGTCATCACAGTCAACTACATCGAAACAAGACCATTGAAATCACAACTTTTTTTCTGCGCTCTGTGAGGAGATGGGCGCTGATCACACTGCTGTGCTGTTTCACAGTGAAGCAAGATGGCTCTCCTGTGGCAAAGTGCTATCCAGAGTGTTTGAGCTCAGGGAGTAAATTCAAATTTTTATGCATTTGAGATGACGTCTGACTCAAGCATGAGGCTTCTCTTGTAGACTTTCTGCAAGCATCCGTTCTGACTTTAGTCAGCCCACCTTCTGATTTCCCTCCATTGGAGGTTGAATGCGCTCACCGAGCCCTGGCTCCCACTCCAACTGCGAATAAGCCCCCGAGAAGTGTCCTGGTGTGGTTTCTTCAATACTCACAAAAAGAGGCTGTACTCGAGGCAGCTCTAAATAAGCGTGACATATGCACACGTGGTCAGAATTGTTGCTACCCTTGGTAAATATGATCAAAGAAGGCTGTGGAAATAAATCTGCATTGTTAATCCTTTTGATCTATTATTTTAAAAATTCATAAAAATCTAACCTTTCATTGGAGAATAAGAATTTAAAATGGCTGGATTAATGGTACCCTCTTATTCAATACTTTGAAACCTCCATTTGCCAAAATAGTATAGGAGTTTTCTCCTATAATGCTTGATGAGGTTAGAGAACACCTGACAAGAGATCAGAGACCATTCCTTCATCCAGAATCACTCCAGATCCTTCAGATTCCCAGCTCCATGATGGTGCTTCTCCTCTTCAGTTCACCCCACTCATTTTCTATAGGGTGCAGGTCAGGGAACTGAAATGGCCATAGCAGAAGCTTGGTTTTGTGCCCAGTGACCCATTTTTGTGTTGTTTTTAAGGTTTGTTTTTGGATTATTGTCCGGTTGGAAGATCCAAACATGGCCCATTATAAGATTTCTAACAGAGTCAGTCACTTTTTGATTTTTTTT
This sequence comes from Tor tambroides, assembly GCA_021397915.2. Lineage (NCBI taxonomy): Eukaryota > Metazoa > Chordata > Actinopteri > Cypriniformes > Cyprinidae > Tor > Tor tambroides. The sequence goes on along the minus strand of JAFVLL020002558.1, from coordinate 34,736 downwards.
ATCTGTTGGTATTTGATAGAATCAGTGATGCCATGTGTCTAAACAAGATGTCCAGGACCTCCAGCAGAAATATAGGCCCACAACATTAAAAATACAGCAGTATATTTCATTGTACACATGGGGTACTTTTTATCCCTGTGTTCACCAAACCCATCTTGAGTGTTTGCTGCTAAAAAGCTCATTTTTTTTAGTTACATCTGATCATAAAAGCCAGTCCCATTTGAAGTTCCAGTTATGTCTGACAACTGAATATGCTGGAGATTTTTTTTTTTTTTTTTTTTTTTTTCTTGAAGCCCTCCCAAACAACATGTGATGTAGGTGCTGTTTGATAATTTTTTAAAGGTTTTCTGACCCCAAAACTCAACCTTTGCGTGCATTAGGACGATATAGACACACGTCCTCTTCCAGGTAGATTTGTAACATATTTAGTTGATTGGAACTTCTTAATTATTGCCCTGATGGTGGAAATGGGAATTTTCACTGCTCTAGCTCTTTTCTTAAAGCCACTTTCTAATTTGTGAAGCTCAATTATCTTTTGCTGCACATCAGAAATATATTCTTTGGTTTTTCTCATTGTGATGGGTGATTCATTTTGAATTTGGCCATTGTTTTCCCTCCTGTTTATATTTCTGTGAAACAGGAAGCCATGGCTGGATAATTTCATGTCCATAAATCACACTGATGTGCTCAAAATTGTGACTATGAATGGGAATATATTTTAGATATATTTTACTCATAAGAATTTCTAGGAAAGTTTTAACAATGCACATTTATTTTCACAGCCGCCTTTGATAATATTTACGAAGGGTACCAACAATTCTGACCACGTGTGTGTTATGACCATTTCAGTCTACAGTTTTATACTGACTTGTCTGTGGAAGTTTTACGTAGACGATGAGAGATGTATCATGGCTTCGTTTATCCAGCTCAGCTCTGTTTTCACGAAGGGCAGATTCGTCTTGATTCGTCTGTTGACAGTATACTGAGTTCCTGTTATTCATTATTTGCTGTTGTGCTGAAAAACTGTCTGAACTGATTTTTTTTTTTTCCCCAATATATATGCAGTGACTTTATTGTATTAATATATTTTGTTCACTATTATTATTTTTCATCTTTTTTATTATATATATATATATTTTTTTTTATTTATTTGAGATTTTCAAACACAACTTAAGAAAACAATCTTTTTCTTTACATTCTTGAAGTCTGCGTGAACTGGAAGTTGCTGCCGACTTTCAGTATGGTGCTGTATTTCCAACTGAAACGGAATATCAAATAGAGGGCAGGGTTTTATTTTTGCACTCCTCCTCTCATCTCTCACTCGCAGCAAACTAATGGTTGAGAGCGTGGTTAAAAATATTCTGCCCAAGCCATCAAACTGATGTCATCAGAGAAGGAGTGGCATTCCATAGCAGAAGCAAATTATCAGATTTCTATTAAAGATTACCAAGACAACCTTTTTTTTTTTTTTTTTCCCTCAATGGATTAACTTCATGGTTGGATCACTTAAACTCATTACTTGGAATGTCAAAGGGATTGGCCATGTAATAAAAAGGAAAAAATAAAAATAACACGCTTGAAAAAAAACAAAAACCTGACATAGCACTGCACCTCCCATTCACAGAATAAAAGAGGTACTGCCATTTTATTCCCATTTATTTTGGAAAATTCAGAATCAGATCCTGAGGGGAGATTTATTGTGATTACAGGCTCAGTTCTTAAACAGTATGTAACTATTATCAATGTGTATGCACCAAATTATGATTTACCTAATTTTATATCACGGATGAATTTATTGTTTAACTATCACTGTAAAGGATTGGGTTTTCTTGCTGGTGACTTTCATTGCAAATTGAATGCTTCTTTGGACAAATCCTTTTCTACAAATGCATAGAACCCCGGTCGTCCAGTGTTCTTAATAATGTATGCATAGACACTGGCTTGATTGACATATGGTGCCAGCTGAATCCCAAAGTCAGAGACTATACTTTGTTCACACCCTCATAATTCATATTCTAGGCTTAACTATTTTTTTTTTTTTTAATCCCTAGTTTCTACATGCAGTTCACTCCTGTCATATTGACTCTATCAGATCATGCATCAGTGCATTTGCATATAGATCCATCTTTTAGCATCCCCAGAACTTCGAATTAGAGATTCAATATATCTCTTCTAAATAGTGACCCTTTTTGTTCTTTTCTTCTGGATAGTTTGTCACAATTTTGGCTTGATAACAGAGACTCTCCAGTGTCTTCAGCTATGATAAGTAATGTTGCCAAAGCCACATTGCGTGGTCATCTTATTTCTTACACTTCCCACCTAAAGACAGCTTGAGAAAGCCAGAAGAAGAATCTTGAAAAAGAGGTTAATAGCTAGAGCAAATACATAAGCAGTCTTCCACAGTATTAAATTTAAAAGTGTTGGTGAATGCAAGGGCCGAATTGAATATGGATCACACTGGTCACATTCAAAAGCTTCTGCTTTTCACCAAGCAAACATTTTATGAGTTTGGTAACAAGTCTAGTCACTTGCTCACTCATCATTTGAAGATTCAAAATAACAATTGCTCAATTAATATAAGGAATGTGAGTGGGGATGTTTCAAGTCATCCCTGGATTATTAGTACATTCGGAGATTTTTATCAATCCCTTTACAGCTGAGAAGTGACGGACTTGAACATCGAAGCCTATCTAAATTACATTTCTTTACCATTTATCACAGAGGAGGACCACTCTAGTTTAAATGCACCATTCACAACAGAGGAAGTATTCTGGTCTTGGGCCCAGATGGTTTTCCACTGGAATTTTTTAAGAAGTTCTGGCCGAAAATCTGTCAAATTCTTATGCCCACTATTAATAATATTTGGAAAGGTGAAATTCCACCTTCCTGGAGATATACTTCTCTTTGTCTGCTTTAAAAAAAAATATAAAAACCCTTTGGATTGTTAATCTTACAGGCCCATTAGTCTTCTTAATGTGGACTACAAAAGTTTTAGCCTGCAGGCTTGAAACGGTATTTCTTAAAATTCTAAATTTAGATCAGAAAGGTTTTGTGAAGTCTGGAAATGGCACAGATAATGTACAATGTATTCTCAATGCCATACATTACTTTAATATTCCTAAAACCAGCAATGATTTTGTCTTTGAGGAATACAAAAATCACACAAGACTTTTTGGCATCCAGTGTTAGAAAAATTTGCAGTTGGTTCCAATTTTATTAGTGTGATTTTAAATATCTATACACAGATGCAGTAACCAGTGTCCATGTGAAAATCTGTTTATTGGCCTTTTAACATTCCCTATAATCTGGCTATACATTCCACTTTTCAAGTTTCAGAGAGAGGTCTTAAATATTTAGGTATTTTTATTATTTTTATCTGATTTAAATAACTTTTTTGAGACCAGTAATTCCCCTCTAAATAATAATAATAAAAAAAAAATAAAAAAAATAGAAAGATTTGAAATAGTGAACCTCCTTGCCAACTTCTCTTCTTGAGAGAGTCAGAGTTATTAAAATGAATATTGTTCCTCGATTAAATTATTGGTTCCAGAATCTTATTTTACCCCAGCCTTTTTTTTAAATCACTGAACTCTCACATATACTGCTGCATTTGGAATAATAAGCAACAGAGGGACTCTCTAAACTTTGTAAACCAAAAGCTTTGGGAGGTCTTTCCTCGCCTAACTTACAATTCTATTACTGATCTGCTCAACTCAAAATGATGATAAATTGGTTCATGAACAGGCATGATTCTATATGGATTGATCTTGAATCTTTATCTTATTACCCAAGAAGACTCGAGTCCTTCCCATTTATCAACAGTGTAGACCAGATAAATTATCTTATTGATGATGTAATTATTTATGCAACATTACTGGCTTTGGGAAACTTTTTTTTTTTTTTAAATATTACTCCAGTTATCTCTGCCCAGTCTCCCTTGGATTTGAACGCAGAGTTTCCAGTTCAGATTAGGATCATTTGAACAACTTGGAGTATAACATTTCCTCTGATTTATTTTATTTTAATTAATTAGTTTATTTGTTTTATTCATTTATTTATTTTTCAACTATCTTCAAATTTGGCATTTTACAGAGTCTCTTTTAAGGCAGGACAAACTCTGTTTAAATTTATCAGAATTGGAAGCAGTCTTGGAGGATGATTACTGCCAATTCTCTTAAAGGGATTATTTCAAAGTTTTATGCTCTATTGCTCCACTCTGACACTTCAGCATATGATTCTCTGAAACCATTGTGGGAACAGGATTTGGAGGTATCATTCAGTCCGGCACCATATGATGGAGATTTATAATGGAATTTTTCCAAAGTGTACCTCAATTTATCTACATGAACATTTATTTATTTATTTATTTATTTATTTTTTTGTTTTTCATAGGATCTGTTTTACACCTGGTCACCTTCTTAGAATGTTCTCTGGTTGCTCAGATCTTTGTTTTAAATGTAAGACATTCGAGGGCACACTTTTTAATTTATTTTGTGATCACATTCAGCCATTCTGGACAGGAGTTCATTCTGTGATCAACTGGTGAAGAATGCATATTGTCCCTTCATGTTATTTACAGAACTGTTTTTGATGTGGAAACTACATTTTATTAAAATCTTTGTATTTCTGGCAAAAAAACAAAAACAAAAACAAAAAAAACAATTTCATGTTAAAAATGGAATTTTAAGATTTTATTCATTTTCACAATATTTCCATGTCTAAAAATCACACTTTTAAAATTAGGCTACTTCATACATCCATGTTTTTCCAAGAAAGCGGGAACCCTGATTATTCAAAGGAAAAAGTAATATTGCTGAGTGTTGAATTTAAAAAGAAATATATTGATTGGTTTCACTTATTTGAATGCTTATTTTGTCTTTCTTTGAATCATGCCCCCTTGGTTGAGAACCACTGGCTTTAATTAATAGTTCACCAAAAAATAACAACTGTCATGTCATTACAAACCTGAATACATTTCTATAAAGACATTTTCCCCCTTCCAATTGGATCTAGATTTGAATTGTATGGACAAACATGTTTGGAACATCATGAGTGAGTCATGAAGACAGAATGTTTATTTTTTGGGGGCTGTACTGTCACTTTAAGAAACAGAAATCTGGTACTGATAAATCATTATGGTTAAAGTGGAATAGTGAATCTCTGAAGCATTGCATTGCAGCGCTAATGTGTTTTTGACTAATAACTATGTTGGTTAATTACTGTATTTTCTGTTCTGTAGAAACGGGAAGTTACACGTGTGAGTATTGTGGAAAACAGTACAAATACTTCAACCCCTATCAGGAACATGTGGCTCTTCACGCTCCAATGAGTAAGTCCTCACTTCATTACCTGTATGTTGTTGTTTATGGCAGTTTTCTTCTAATAGATGAATAGAGGCGTGTAGAAGTTATAAATTAGACACTAACAGTTAAAGGAAGCTCTAATCATTAAATATGGAGATGGTGGAAGCTTGTTCACAAAACTACTATTCAACTTAATATACCAAGATCATGATTTCTGTTGTAAAATTACCCAATCTGTCTGCAATAAACCGTACAGAATCTCAAATTGTTATTGCGCTCTGCTGAGGTGTTCGCTGTAAAGTCTTTCTTATTATCTTTGACCTTCGTCTCTCCTCTCATTTATCTCTTAGTCCTGCATTGAGGATATGCAGAGGAGTTTGACATTGAAAGCTATTTAAAGTATGGTGAAAATATAGAAATGGGTCAGAGAGACTGTAGCGATGCTACCAGAATTAAATTTCAATTTGTTTCAAAATGACTGATTATTCTAAATGAGCTGTAAAATTTTTAGAGAGTCGTGGTTTTGCAGGGAGCTGTGAGATGGTTGACTAGTAATAAAGCATGTTTTTAATGATTAATTGTGGATGCCTATGATTAATTGTCAATGAGACATGTTGGGTGATTAATCATTTGCTTTAGAGACATTTCAGACTTTGTTAAATCTCTACTATTGGCATAGTCATTGCCAGGAATGTAGCAGTATGGGTATTTTTCACTTTTCTGTAATACTTTCAAATGCCTATCACCATCATTACTTTCAGATAGGTTACCACTATTGTTGTATTTGGTGAATTGAAACTTTCCATGAATAAGGTGCCTCCAAACATAAGAATATATAAGTAACAGCTTTCTCTGGTGTGAGCGAAATGACCACTGGCCCAGTATTTCAGTAAACAGAATGATTTTAAACCATTTTGCTTTTGATACACTTCTTTTGATTTAGATTACATCTGCCACTCTAATGAAGCTCTAATTATTCAGGAGTTACAGTCATGGCCAAAAATATCGGCACCCTTGGTAAATATGATCAAAGAAGGCTATGAAAATTAATCTGCATTGTTAATCCTTTTGATCTTTTATTTAAAAAATTCACAAAAATCTAACCTTTCATTGGATAATAAGAATTTAAAATGGGGGGAAATATCATTATGAAATAAACGTTTTTCCCTAATACACATTAGCCACAGTTAAAGGCACCCTTTTATTTAATACTTTTTGAAACCTCCATTTGCCAGTTTAACAGCTCTAAATTTTCTCCTATAATGCCTGATGAGGTTAGAGAACAGCTGACAAGAGATCAGAGACCATTCCTTCATCCAGAATCACTCCAGACCCTTTAGATTCCCAGCTCCATGTTGGTGCTGCTTCTCTTCAGTTCACCCCACTCATTTTCTATAGGTCTAGGTTTATACTGGAATGGCCATAGCAGAAGCTTGGTTTTGTGCTCAGTGACCCATTTTTGTGTTGTTTTTAAGGTTTGTATATGGATTATTGTACGGTTGGAAGATCCAAACATGGCCCATCATAAGATTTCTAACAGAGTCAGTCACTTATTGATTTTTTTTTATCTGTTGGTATTTGATAGAATCCATGATGCCATGGGTCTAAACAAGATGTCCAGGACCTCCAGCAGAAATATAGGCCCGCAACATCAAAAATACAGCAGTATATTTCATTGTACACATGGGGTACTTTTTAACTCTGTGTTCACCAAACCCATCTTGAGTGTTTCCTGCTAAAAAGCTCATTTTTTAGTTTCCTCTGACCATAGAAGCCAGTCCCAATTGAAGTCCCAGTCATGTCTGATAACTAATATGCTGGAGTTTGTTTTTGGATGAGCTAGGAGGATTTTTCTTGAAACCCTCCCAAACAACATGTGGTGATGTAGGTGCTGTTTGACATTTTTTTAAGGTGTTCTGACTCAGCTATTTTCTGCAATTCTCCAGCTGTGGTTTTTGGAGAGTCTTTAGCCACTCAAACTCTCCTTCTCACTGTGCATTAGGATGATATAGACACACGTCCTCTTCCAGGCAGTTTCGTAACATTTTCTGTTGACTGGAAATTCGTAATTATTGCCCTGATGGTGGAAATGGGAATTTTCACTGCTCTAGCTCTTTTCTTAAAGCCACTTCACTAATTTGTGAAGCTCAATTATCTTTTGCTGCACATCAGAAATATATTATTTGTTTTTTCTCATTGTGATGGATGATTAAGGGAATTTGGGCCTTGTTTTCTCTCCTATTTATATTTATGTGAAACAGGAAGCCATGGCTGGATAATTTCATGTTCATAATCACCCTGGAGTGCTCAAAATTGTGAATATGAATGGGAATACACTTCAGAGATATTTTACTCATAAGAATTTCTAGGGGTACCAATAATTGTCTAATGTGTATTTGAGAGAACCATTTATTTCATAATCATATTTCCCCCCATTTTAAATTCTTATTATCCAATGAAAGGTTAGATTTTTGTGATTTTTTTTTTAAATAAAAGATCAAAAGGATTAATGCAGATTCATTTTCACAGCCGCCTTTGATCATTTTACCAAGGGTGCCGATATTTTTGGCCATGACTGTATAAAATGATATATGCTTAAATAGAAGTACTGGCTGATTTTGGTCCCTTTTTTAAATTGTTCTCAATAATCTAAATAATTCTCAATTATCTTTTCAGTTTCAAGTAAAATAAATTAATGAATTTAAATTTTCAATTGTTTTATGCTTAACTTGCCAATATGGAGAGAATAATACAGTTTGTTGAAACTGACACTCAGTATCTTATACAGGTTTGCTTCTCAGGCTGTTTATTTATTTAGATATCTTATTGTAAAATAAAGCAATGATACTGAATAAGAAAATTACATTTAACAATGCAATTTATTTATAATTGATCAGCGGTGTAGTGGAGGATTACTCTATGTTGCTAGTTTGGAATTGTGATCACTGTGGGGCATCTGTTAGAATGCACGAGTCTTTGTTATCCATTTACAATTCTCTTTATTCCAGCAGCTTCTTTAAAGTTACAGGTGGACAGAGATGTAGGGTGGTGTGGGTGTGGTTCTACAAAGAAATAACAACAATAACAGATTTCTTAGTACAATCGCAACGAACGTTAATCAATAGTAAATTACAGTAAATGATCATTAAACCGTCTTATAACAATGAAGTATTCTAATTGGCACTACTATAAACAGAGAACTATCTGGAAACAATATCTAAAGAGCACAATGTATTTCACGCTGTATAAGTAACTTTAAACAGCAACGGTAACAACAACAGTTGCAAATCCTTCTCATAAAGCAAACAACGAGGTTACATTTACTCAGCAACAATTAAAATGCAAGATACAAAAGTTTGCGTTAAGTGTATGCATCGCAACTGACAGTAAACAAGTGCTGAGTCATTCCGTCATCCGGCGGTAAACAGTAAACGGCTGAATTTACAATAAAGTTACTCATTCTCAAATGTATACATATAACGTGCAAATATGATAATACTTACAATTTGTCTGCACGCACAAATTCACCACCGCAAGATTAACTACATAATCAACACTAAAGAGCTGGTGTCCTTCTGCTTGTCGCTCCACTGCAAACTAGAACTACTTCCGCCTACGCACATAATAATACTTCAGGCAGTTATATGATAAGACAGTCTATTAGCACCCCCTGCTGGACTGATCCACACTTTCCTTTCCAACAACCAGTAATATTTAAAGTTTTCTTAATTTCTTTGTACTTTTTAACATGGTTGTATTGTGTCTTGATGGCAGTGTGCATATGGAAATGACATGCATACAAGTATTTTATGCATAGTAAAGCAAGTAATTGTAAGCTCCAAATATGATTATTTTGGGCGAAGAGACAATGTTAAAGAATAAAGCTTAAAGAGCTTTTTAGGACTGGAATTTATAAGGGACTTTTGCACAAGCTCATTGAGCTTATGCATACTTCCAGAATGAAATCTGTGCAAATATTTCTATATCCTGTCCCTGGAGAAAGCTCTCCATTAGCATTGCCATTCATCCCAATGGCTTTTGCTTGTCTGGTGTGCTGACATCTTTGTTTATGGGAACTTTGTTCTGGACATTGAACTTTTTCTTTATTTGTCTGAGCCATTCACCCGAGGAGTAATTGCCGTGTGACTTAACACTCTAGATGTGAAGAAAAACGATGACCTGACAACTCTTCACACATTTACATTCTTAAGAGCCTTCCACAAATCGAGCACTGGCAAAACAAATATCAAAATATTTCATATAATGTATTACATATGTTGCTTGCCAAAAAAAAAAGTTATTGATCAGCTTGCAATTCCCATAAATCAAGGAGAAATTGCTTTAAAAACCCATTCCTTCCCTATTCATGGAAAATACCGGTTTTATTTTGAGTGATGCACTAAGAAGGACGAAATGAGCATTTCAATTTGTCTTATCTTTGACTGATATGTATTATTTAAGCTGCTTTGATTTTTTTGCTTTTGCAGAGGGAAATTACGGCCTTAAAATGGAAGGGAAAATGTCTAGCCAGTCAGGCCAGTCCAGTCGTGCCGACATCAACAATTCCCAGAACTCGAGTGGTAAGTGACATTGAAATCTTTCAGATCTTTCACCTTTGATATTTGAATCTCGTGAAGTGTTTGCCCTTTGCTCACAGTGATATTTTACTGTCATAATCAAAGGTCTGCAGCATCTCTCTGCAAACCGACCTCCAAAAATGATGGGAAAAATAAACTTGTTTTCCCTTTAAATTAAGCGTATCTTTTGCGTCTTAACTTGTTTAAGGATGTATGGATGCTTTTACTGGAAAGAGGTTGTTTTGTTTAGTAATGCGCTCTGCAAGGACTGAACTGTGTCTTCACTCTTGAATTTACTACATTTTTTACAACGTCTCTTAAAGGGCACATATTCAACGCTTTCTATTTCTTATATGTCAGTCAAGGTTGATTACTTCAAACCAGTCATAATTTAGTTTTTACATTTTCCAACCGAAATTAAACAGACTGTTTTCTATGGTACATTTCAATGCTTTCTCTAGCTATAATGACCTCTTTTATGAATTGGTAACCTCTTCACTTGTGAATTGAGTAACACTGTTTGCTTAACCGGTTGAGGGTTCACTGTGCCTGTGTTGCACAATCTTTCATTTGTCAAAGCTGCATTGCATTGTAACAGATTCATAAAACAATCTGTACAGAAATGTGCTGTTAAAATCAAACTAAATGATGAAAAGACAGTACACCATTTGGCAGAATGGTCTAATCATTTCAACTGGAGTTGCATCGTTACAAACTGGAAAATTTGATTTTTATTTAAAAATGAGCTTGAATTGTTTAATTATGAGGCTGGAATGTCCTCCAGTTTACTGCAGGAGTGAATTTTAACACAGAACACATCAGTATACTAGAGCAAAGAATAATGCTACACTACTTGTACACCACCATTTACACCTAAATACTGCAAATATCACAAAAAATAAGAGCCTGTTCTCGATTAATATCCTTCCCCTTCGTCAGAGGTGTAAAGTATTTGAGTAAATGTAACTAATTACTAATTACTCTCTACTTCACTACATTTTTGAATAAGTATCTCTACTCTTTACTCCACTACATTTGCAATGAGTGTTCAAGTTACACATTACATTTTGCATGGCACCTAACTTTTTCTGCAGAAGTTACCCTTACTCACCCAAACTTGTCAAAAAGGCTACTTTACGTGAGCGCGAGTTCCTTAGCAATAGGGTGGCCATATGTGCCATTTATACAGGACACGTCCTGGCCAGGATTTTTATATTGCCTAAAACATCCAAAGTAGTTTGACAAATAACATGCAGGTATTGTACATAATCGACCAATTATGGCACGTGAGAAGAAGAGAACGATCAAAGCGATGCAAATACGCGCACGTGTTTGTTCGTTCGACTTGAAGTGTCGCTGAGCACCGATCATTGTATGACACCAAAGTAAAGCGAGAGCGATTCAAAAACATAAGGAGCCGTCTGCTGTGCTCTCTATAGCTCTCGTGAATGTCACACAATGATCGATCTCCACAGTGCAAACAGCCAAAACCTGCATATTTTAGGCAATATAGAAATCCTGGCAAGGACGCGTCCCGTAAAAATGGCCTGTATGGTCACCCTACTTAGCAAGTACTTGTGCATCACAGGTGTTTTATATATGAGAAGAGAACATGACTGCAGCTGGCAATGAGGTCAAAACCAGCACATCCAGTGCAAGAAGACTTGGACTTTTTAATTTTACTTAACATTATTTTATCTATCTGTTATACTGACCTATTAGAGACCTTTTTGAAGGATGTTGTTGTTTTTGTTTTTGTTTTTTTGCAGTTTTGAGGTACTCCGTTTTATTTTGGTTTTAGAAAATAAACAATTGCTTTCTTCACTAGTCAACTCTTTCTGGTTTTTGTTACATGTTCTCTGTGCCTTGTCTTGGACTTTTGTCACTTCCTGTCTGTTTCGTAGGCCTGTTTCATAAAACAAGTTTACCAAATAAGCCAGGTTTGTTTCAGTTAGTCTTACTTATTGCCAGTTTATTTGGTTCAGAATAAGTCAGACTAACTGAAATAAGCCTGGATTGTTTGGTAAACTTGTTTTATGAAACCGCTCCTTGGTATGACTTATCTTGCTAAGACTGTTAGCCCCCTGTGTATATATGGCCCCAGTGTTTATTTAGTTCCTTGTGAGTTGTTGAATGTAATGGTTGTCTGTTTGCCCATCATTCTGTTCTTTGTTCCCTGTGGTTTTTGGTTTGTTTATTCTAATTTTTCCATTAAATACTTGCACATAGATCCTTGCTTCTGCCTGTTTTCCCCAGCCTCTCCACAACGTTACAGTTTTTCACTGGCATGTCTCTTTGACTAGTGCATCTTTTGAGCCTATATTTAGTATATATAAAATACTTAAGTACTGTTAAAGTCAGATACTCAGACTTTTACTCAAGTTGTTTTGGAATTGGTGACTTGTAACGTGTAGTGGAGTAGTTTTCACTGTACGGTATTTGTACTTTTACTCAAGTATGGTTTACTTAATTTTCAAGTCTTTCATATAAAGTGTTACACTTTGCACGCAAGTGTACTCATGCTTAAAAATAACATGGATTTTTGTCTTTCAGATACTCCAAACAGCCGGAACTATTCTTCCCGTCCCAGCCCTCAGAGTATGTATTTTGGAAATCCATTTTTCTTTTTTCATTTTCACTTGATATCACTCTTCTCATGTTCCATATAGCCCATATTTTTATTTATTTTTGTAAATCATGACTGACTTCACTCGTGCCCATTTTTGTGCCATTTGCATGGCTTTCAAACCTTGCAGGTTTGTTAAAACCTTTAAGTAAAAACCTTTTGCCTGAATGCCTGACGCTGACATAAATTTGTTAGCTGTATGTAGTGCTCTCATGTGAGGCTAGCCGGTTACGCTCTGTTATGAGAACATTGCTGTGTTCTGAGAGAAACTGGACGTTGTGTTCCAGAAACCTACACGTGTGGAGCCTGTGGAATTCAGTTCCAGTTCTACAACAACCTCCTGGAGCACATGCAGTCCCATGCTGGTGAGTGAGCCCAGAAAATGAAAACATTTTCAGCTGTGAGCTCATCCAAATTTGGACTC
>JAFVLL020002558.1:0-21706 GCA_021397915.2 Tor tambroides | reverse complement strand
GTTTCTTCCCTCAGGCAATCCATCTCATGAACACTTGACAATAAAACGCAGAACACACAAGTCTATTATTTATTCACCACACTTCCCTTTTTTTTAATTTCATATTTGCACATATCAGACCTATACACACATAATTGTCTATATTTTATATTGTGTTTTGCTGTTTTGTACATTGCCTATTTGTATGTTTGTTTACTATTCTTTTATTATCTGTCCTGTTGCTGTCTTTCTGTTGCACTGTAGAGCTTCTGTCACTACAACAAATTCCTCGTATGTGCAAACATACTTGGCCAATAAAGCTCATTCTGATTCTGATTCTGAAAAAAAGACAAAAATACTTTAGATTGTTCATCTTACAGGCCCATTAGTCTTCTTAATGTGGGCTACATGATAGTTGCAAAAGTTTTGGCCTACAGGCTTGGAATGGTACTTCCTAAAATTATAAATTCAGATCAGGCAGGTTTTGTAAAGTCTATGGCACAGATAGCGTATGGCGTGTTCTCAATGCCATACATTACTTTAAAATTCCTAAAACCCAGCAATGATTTTATCTTTAGATGCCCAAAAAGGCTTTTGATAGTGTGGAGAGGTCTTTTTTTGTTTTTAGTGTTAGAAAAATTTGGGTTAGGTTCCAATTTTATTACAGCGATTAAATATCTGTACGCAGATTCAGTGGCCAGTGTCAATACAAAAGGCTGTAAAATTAAAGAAAATATGTCTCTTTGCCTTTCAGTATTCCCCATAATCTGGCTATACAATCCTATCCTCTTTCAGAGAGAGGTCTTAAATATTTAGTTTTTTTTTTTTAGTTTTTTTAGTTTTTTTTGTCACTGATTTGAATAACGCATTTGAGACCAATTATTCCCCTCTAATTCAAAAAATTAAAAAATGATTTGCAACCATTGACCTTGCCATCTTTTCTTCTTGGAAGAGAGTCAATGATATTAAAATAAATATTGTTCCTCAATTAAATTATTTGTTTCAGAATCTTCTATGTTATTTGATCCCAGCCTTTTTTAATTCACTGAACTCCCACATGTCCTGCTATTTTTAGAATAATAAGCAACAGAGTTAGATTCTCTCAACTTTGTAAACCAAAAGATTTGAGAGGTCTTTCCTTGCCTAACTTACAATTCTATTACTGGTCTGCTCAACTCAAAATGATGATGAATTGGTTCATGAACAGGCAGGAGTCTGTATGGATTGATCTTGAATCTTGTTACCACAGAAGACTCAAATCCCTCCCATTTATCAACTGTGTAGACCAGATAAATTCCATTATTGATAATGTAATTATTTATACTATATTATTGGCTTGGAGAATTTATTTATTTATTAATATTACTCCGTTATCTCTGTCTGGTCTCCCTTAGCTTTGAACATGGATTGCCCTGTTGGAATGGAGCTCTAAGGGTTTATCTGACTTTTCAGGCTTGATGATTTCTTAATCTTTAAAGTCGTATGAACAACTTAGAGTAGAGTACAACATTTCCTCTGTACATTTTATCTTCAAATCTGTCATTTTACAGAGGCTTTTTTAAGGCAGGACAAACTCTGTTTAAATTTATTTATTTTTTTAATTTAAATCAGAATTTGTAGAAGCCATGATTTCTGCCAGTTCTCTTAAAGGGATTATTAGTGTTATGCTCTATTGCTCCAATTTGACACTTCAGCATATGATTCTCTGAAACCATTGTGGGAACGGGATTTGGGGGTATCATTCAGTCCGGCACATTGGACTAAGATTTGTAATGGAATGTTTCCAAAGTGTACCTCAATTTCTCCTCATAAACATTTTTTTTTTTCTTTATAGGACCTGTTTTACACCTGGTCACCTTCATAGAAGGTTCTCTAGTTGCTCAGATCTTTGTTTTAAAATGTAAGACATTCAAGGGCACACTTTTCAATTTATTTTGGTCCTCTGATCACATTAAACCATTCTGGACAGGTGCTCATTTTGTGATCCAGGAGATAACTGGTAAACAATTCATATTGTCCCCTTCATTTTGTTTGCAGAACCACACTCCTGGAAATGTTTTTGATGGGAAAACAACATCTTTATTTACAATCCTTGTATTTCTGGCAAAAAAAAAAAAAAAAAAAAAAAAAAAGCATTTTACTGGTCTACTCCCCAGGTTCCCCCAGTCATCATTTAGATATCTCAGTTGTCAGCTTGCTTCCCTTTTGAGAAACTAACTTGATCTAAATGATCTAAAACAGACAAATTGTGGAGACTTTGGAAACCTGTGCATTCATTTTTTTACAGAAACCCAGATTGCTTTTCACATTTTTATTTTTTGTCTTTTATCAGCAGTTTCTCAGCATGAAAATGCCCCAAATGTAATAAATTTATTTTCAAAACATTTAACAAGTTTTCTATTAAATGATTCTTACCTTTTGACTCTCCTTGCTGTGGTTTTGGAGTTATAAGTCTTGACTTTTGTGTATGTCACTCAGAAAAACAAAAAAAACAACTCTAAAAATACCTTCTGTAACAGTGCGACTTGGCAGGAAGGTGCTGGAGACACTGGAGATTTCGTAAGGTCATATTTAATGGAGAAACTCAGGATCAAACAGGAAAACACACTAAACGTTAACTAAGATCGGACAAAGACTGAGGGAGAACTGAGGACTTAAAAAGGAACCAACAAATAAGCAAACAAGATGATTAACAAAACACAGGTGATGAGAATAATAATTAACTAAACAAGGACAGGAAAAGCCAAATAAGGGCAAAACGGAAACTGAGGACGAACACACACGTAACACCTTCAAGGCTTTAAGGGTTAAAACAGTGGTTCTCAACCTTTTTTACTCCGAGGCCCCCCGTTGTCCATTACAATATTCAAAGGGCCAACACTGATGGTTTCTGTAAATTAATTTCCAGAATTCCAGAGGTTTTAAGAGCTGAATGTTTTTCAAGCTTCCCATTCTATTTAGCCAATGAATTTCCTTGACTTTTCTAGCCATTCATGATTTACTGGTTTATGATTGATTGTTTGTTTGTTTTATTTATAAGGATAAAGATGTTTTAAATATATATTTTACAATTTACCTGCTAAAATCATTTTGAGCTTGACATAACCACGAAAGTTCATTTGAAAAATGTCCATGGAATTTAAGATTTTATTAATTTTCACAAATTTTCCAGGTCTAAAAATCACACTTGTAAAATTAGGCTATTTCATATATCCATGTTTTACCAAGAAAGCGGGAACCCTGCTTGTTCAAAGGAAAAACATACACTATATTGCCAAAAGTATTGGGTCGCCCCCTTCTAATGAACAGGTTTGACTACTTTAGTAATTTCCATGAGTATAAATCTTAATGTTTAAGCATATAATGATATTCTAGGAAACTGTGTGCTTCTAATTTTATAGCAAAAGTTTGGACAGGACCCTTTTCTATTCTAACATGACAATGCCTCTGTGTATAAGGCAAGGTTCAAAAAGAAAATTGATTCAGTCAGTGTGGGAGAACCTGACTGGTCTGCATAAAACCAAGTCCTAATCCCAGTTTAACACCTCTGGTGCAACTGTAAATGCAGACCTTGAGCCAAAAACTCATCACCAAACACCAATGACTTGTACATATGGGTACAGTCATTTTAGACACTTCCAAAACTGTTGCAACAGAGATGGAAATACAATTTTTAAATACATGAATTATGTTCCCATCGTTGTTGCCACAGATTTGGAAGTACATTTTTCTGTTCTAAAGAAGGGGATGTCCCAATACTTTTGTCTATATAGTGTGTGTACAAGTCATTGGTGTTTGGTGATGGGTTTTTGGCTCACGGTCTGCATTTACAGTCACACCAGAGGTGTTAAACTGGGATTAGGACTTGGCTTTATGCAGACCAGTCAAGTTCTTCCACACTGACTGAATCAATCATGTTCTTTTTGAACCTTGCCTTATACACAGAGGCATTGTCATGTTAGAATAGAAAAGGGTCCTGTCCAAACTGTTGCTATAATATTAGAAGCACACAATTTCCTAGAATATCATTATATGCTTTAACATTAAGATTTGTACTCACGGAAATTACTAAAGTAGTCAAACCTGTTCATTACAAGGGGGCGACCCAATACTTTTGGCAATATAGTGTATATTGCTGAAGGGATGAATTTAAAAACAAATGTATTGACTGTTTTAGCTTATTTAAATGATTTTGTCTTCCTTTGAATCATGAGCCCTTGGTTGAGAACCACTGGCTTAAATGAATTGTTCACCAAAAAATAACAATTCTGTCGTGTAACTCATGTCACTGCAAACCTGAATACATTTCTATAAATGGATTTTCTCCCCCCCCCTCCAATTAGATTTAAATTCTATGGACAAACTTGTCATGCATGTTTGGAACAACATGAGGGTGAATCATGAAGACAGAATTTTAAATTTTTGGGTGTACTGTTGATTTAAAAAAAACAGAAATCTGATACTGATAAATCATGATGGTTCAAGCAGAAAAATGAATCTCTAAAGCATTACATTTGTTAACGGTAATGTGTTTTTGACTAATAACTGTGTTGGCTAATTACTGTATTTTATGTTCTGTAGAAACGGGAAGTTACACGTGTGAGTATTGTGGAAAACAGTACAAATACTTCAACCCCTATCAGGAACATGTGGCTCTTCACGCTCCAATGAGTAAGTCCTCATTTCATTACCTGTGTGTTGTGTTATTTATGGCAGTTTTCTGCTAATAGATGAATAGAGGAGTGTAGAAGTTACAGATTACACATTAACTGTAAAGAAAGCTCTAATCATTAAATATGGAGATGGTGGAAGCTTGTTCAGAAAATTACTATGTAACTTAATATACCAAGATCATCATTTCTGTTGTAAAACTACCCAATCTGTCTGCAATAAACCATACAGGATCTCAAATTGTTATTGCGCTCTGCTGAGGTGTTCGCTGTAAAGTCTTTCTTATTATCTTCGTCCTTCGTCTCTCCTCTCATTTATCTCTTAGTCCTGCATTGAGGATATGCAGAGGAGTTTGACATTGAAAGCTATTTAAAGTATGGTGAAAATATAGAAATGGGTCAGAGAGACTGTAGCGATGCTACCAGAATTAAATTTCAATTTGTTTCAAAATGACTGATTATTCTAAATGAGCTGTAAAATTTTTAGAGAGTCGTGGTTTTGCAGGGAGATGTGAGATGGTTGATTGGTAATAAAGCATGTTTTTTTAAGGAGTAATTGTGGATGCCTATGATTAATTGTTAATGAGACATGTTGGGTGATTAGTAGTTTGCTTTAGAGACATTTCAGACTTTGCTGAATCTCTACTGTCGGCATAGTCGTTGCCAGGAATGTAGCAATACGGGTATTTTTCACTTTTCTGTGATGCTCTCAAATGCCCATCACCATCATTACTCTCAAATATGTTACCACTAATGTTGTATTTGGTTAATTGGCACTTTCCATGATTAAGGTGCCAAATTGGGCTAGAAAGCAAGGGTCTAAAATACCTATGCGCCTACAGCATTTTCCATCCAAACATAACAATATATAAGCAACAATATATAAGGTTTTACTGCTGTGAGTGAAATGACCACTAGCCCATATTGAAGTAAACAGAATGATTTAAACCATTTCGCTTTTGATACACCCATTTAGATTAAACCTGCCATTCTAATGAAGCTCTAATTATTCAAGAGTTATAAAATGATATAAGCTTAAATAGAAGCCAAAAGGGAGAGAATAATACAATTTACTGAAAACAAGACTCAGTATCTTATACAGTTTTGCTTCTCATGCTATCTATTTATTTATTTAGATATCTTATTGTAAGATAAAGCAATGATACTGAATAAGAAAATGACATTTTAGCAGTGTAATTTATTTATAATTGATCAGCAGTAATATCTAAAATTTTCTTAATTTCTTTGTACTGTTTAACATGTTTGTATTGTGTCTTGATGGCAGTGTGCATATGGAAATGATATGTATATAATTATTTTATGAATAGTAAAGCCAGTCATTGTAAGCTCCAAATAGGATTATTTTGGACGAAGAGACAGTGTTAAAGAATAAAGCTTAAAGATCTTCCGCAGACTGGAATTTTTAAGGGAATTTTGCTTTGAGCTTATGCACACTGAATGAAATCTGTGCAAAGATTTCTATAATCTGTCCCTGTCCATTCCTGTTCATCCAAATGGCTTTTGCTTGTCTGGTGTGCTGACATCTTTGTGTATGGGGCACTCTGTTCTGGACATTGAACTTTTTCTTCATTCGTCTGAGCCAGTCACCCGAGGAGTAAATGTCGTGTGACTTAACACTCTAGATG
Organism: Tor tambroides; assembly: GCA_021397915.2. Lineage (NCBI taxonomy): Eukaryota > Metazoa > Chordata > Actinopteri > Cypriniformes > Cyprinidae > Tor > Tor tambroides. The sequence continues at coordinate 15,411 of JAFVLL020002558.1, read as the reverse complement.
TGAAGAAAAACGATGACTTGGCAACTCTTAGTTGCTGATGGCACATATATAATCACCAAACCTTCAGAAACTATCCTGAAATGTGAAAGGCAGCAGACAGGAAGAATATTCACATTTTACCACAAATCAAGCACTGGCAAAACATAAATATCAAAAGATTTCATTATAATGTATTACATATGTTGCTTGCCAAAAAAAGTTATTGATCAGCTTACAATTCCCATAAATTGCTTTAAAATCCAATTTCTCCCCTATTCATGGAGCATTTCAATATTTCTTATCTTTGACTGATATGTGTTATTTAAGCTGCTTTGATTTTTACTTTTGCAGAGGGAAATTATGGCCTTAAAATGGAAGGGAAACTGTCTAGCCAGTCAGGCCAGGCCAGTCGTGCCGACATCAACAATTCCCAGAACTCTAGTGGTAAGTGACATTGAAATCTTTAAAATCTTTCACCTTTGATATTTAAATCTCGTAATGTGTTTGACCTTTGCTCACAGTGATATTTTACTGTCATAAACAAAGGTCTGTAGCATCTCTCTGCAGACCGACCTCCAAAAATGATGGGAAAAATAAACTTGTTTTCCCTTTAAATTAAGTGTATCTTTTGAGTCTTATCTTGTTTAAGGATGCATAGATGCTTTTACTGGAAAATGGTTGTTTTGTTTAGTAATGCGCTCTGCAAGGACTGAACTCTGTCTCTCACTCTTGAGTTTACTACATGTCAGTCAAGGTTGATTGTTTCAAAACAGTCATAATTTAGTTTTTACTTGTTTTCTATGGTACATTTCAATGCTTTCTCTATCTGTGATGACCCCTTTTATGAATGGGTAACCTCTTTGCTTGTGAATTGAGTAACACTGTTTGCTTAATCGGTTGAGGGTTCACTGTGCGTGTGTTGCGCAAACTTTCAAACTTTCATTTGCCAAAGCTGTATTGCATTGTAGCAGATTCAGAAAACAATCTGTACAGAAATATGCTGTTAAAATCAGACTAAATGATGAAAAGACTGAATGGTCTAATTATTTCAGCTGGAGTTGCATTGCTACAAATTGGAAAATGAGATTTTTATTTAAACATGAGCTTGAACTGTTCAAATATGAGGCTGGAATGGCCTCCAGTTTACTGCAGCAGAGAATTTGAACACACAGAACACATAAGTGCACTAGAGCAGAGAATAACGCTACACTACTTGTACATGACCGCTTACACCTAAATACTGCAAATATCACAAAAATGAGAGCCTGTTCTCGCTTAATATCCTTCCCCTTCGTCTTGTTCAACTCGCAAATGGAATATTTAAAATAAAATACACGCATAACGTCAAATCAGATCATTATAAATTCCCACTTTTCTGTAGAAGGGACGACAAGGATCGGTCTACCATCACTTTGTTTGCAGATGCCGCCTGCTTTTATTTTATATTTTATTTCAGACCCTGAAAACCCTGTGAAGCCTGACATAATAATCAGAAAAAAATCCATTGTATAAATGGATTTTTTGTTTTTGAACATTTAAACAATCTAAAAAGTCTGAATATATGTTTTTGAGTATCAAATTTGATACATCAGGCTTTTATGGCTTATATAGTATGATATAGTGAGAATATGAAGCTCATATAAAACACCTCAATTTTTTTAAGAGGCCCAAACTGAGCATAAATATGAAATTTGGTGTGGGTGCTGATATTTATAGTCAAAAATATTCCGTTTTGATAGTTTGTAATGTTAATCAATAGGATCAACTTACATGAGACTATTTACATAAGGCATATAAATATCAGTTGTCACTGTATGCTTCCCAATAATGTCTTAGGATGCAATTTTATACAGTGAGTGAGAGATGAACTAATAAGCATTCCTCAAAAGCCTGATGATCATATTTGATCCTCAGATTTTAACATGATGTTTCTAGTCTAGTCAAGTCAAGTCACCTTTATTTATATAGCGCTTTTAACAATACAGATTGTGTCAAAGCACTTAACAGTATCAAATTGGAGGATAGAGTGTCAGTAATGTATAATAATAATAATAAGAGTAAACACTCAATTTTCAGTTAAGGTCATTTCATTATTGAATTCAGAGATTTCATTGTCTAGCTCAGTTTAGTTTAAATAGTATCTGTGAAATCAAATGGACCATAATCGCTAGAAATTCAGTGTCTAAATAAATAAATAAATTTAATGTCCAGTAAATGTTCATCTTGAAATATTACTAACAATGTAAAAATTATTCTTACATTTACTCCAGAAAACTCACCAAAAAACAAGAGAAAACAGTGTACTACGATCTAAAGGTGGACTTTAAGGATTTTAAGGCCCTTCACTAAAACTAAAATATTGAATATGACAATATTCATATTCAATATTTTTTTAACCTTTGCTATAAAGTGTTACACTTTGCGCACAAGTGTACTCATGGTTGAAAATAACATGGATTTTTTTTTGTGTTCCAGATACTCAAAACAGCCGGACCTATTCTTCCCGTCCCAGCCCTCAGAGTATGTATTTTGGAAATCTGTTTTTCTTGTTTTTTTTGTCCATTTTCACTTGAAATCACTCTTTTCATGTTCCATATAGTCCATATTTTAATTTATTTTTGTAAATCATGACTGACTTCACTCGTGCCCATTTTTGTGCCATTTGCATGGCTTTCAAACCTTACAGGTTTGTTAAAACCTTTAAGTAGAAACCTTTTGCCTGAATGCCTGACGCTGACCTAAATTTGTTAGCTGTATGTAGTGCTCTGATGTGAGGCTAGCCGGTTACGCTCTGTTATGAGAACATTGCTGTGTTCTGAGAGAAACTGGACGTTGTGTTCCAGAAACCTACACGTGTGGAGCCTGTGGAATTCAGTTCCAGTTCTACAACAACCTCCTGGAGCACATGCAGTCCCATGCTGGTGAGTGAGCCCAGAAAATGAAAACATTTTCAGCTGTGAGCTCATCCAAATTTGGACTCACTCTGTTTTGTTTACATTATTTCTTTGCATCACCACTTGGGTAACTGTTTTATGCAAAGGGCACATTTTTACAGACTGCATTATGTGAGCACTGCATAATATATTAAGTTTGTTTTTATCATGTGCTTTTTGCTCTGTCTGATCAGTAAACTTAACATCTTTACTCGTGCATGGAATCTGCACCTGCACAATTCCATAAAAACTCCACAGAATCATATTGCCATTTATTGTCATTTATTTGTTCAAGTTCCCACTCCCAGCATACCTGTTTATGTTTAACAGGATTCCCACTGTCATCAAATAAAGGAACACTTCACCCCATTAAAGAATAGTTTAGCTGTTTTTGTCCATATTATGAAAGTCAGTGAGCCAAACAATCCTTTTTTGCTGAACAGACTGAAAAGTATGCTTTTGTTCTGTTATATCAAGTCATTGATCAGACCACATATGCACACACTACATCAAATATGGTGATCTCAAATGTCAACTAACTTCAAACCTGGGGCCAGTTGCATGAAAGGTTAAGACTAGTCTTAAAAGTTAGTCAGCTAATCTTTTTCTATAAGACTGGTCATACTTTTTTGTTTAGTTACATAAAAATGTAGATTAGTCTAAGATGAATCCAAAAAATTTAACTGATTACCCCTTGGCTAACTGCTAATTAGTCAGAATAGTTCTTATGCAACTGGCCCCAGGTTCTCACATATTGCTTCAGAAGTCGTCGAGTGGATCAGTTTACCTTTATTTCCATTTTGGAGCTTGAAAGTTTTGAGTCAAATTGACATTTATAATATGGACAAAAACAATTTTTGTGTTTTCCACAAAATAAGTTTGGAATGACATGAGGGTGAATAAATGATTACATAATTTTTATTTCTCTATGAAAATTGTGTTTTCAGGCCAGGAAAAGTTTCTGCAGTCAAAAGAAAACAAAATTGTGGCTCACCACTAAAACATTTAACAGGCTTTAAATTTGCATGCTCAGTTTCTTTAAAATGAAGTCCAAACAAAAACCAATAGAAAAGTCATTTATTGCTCATTTGGAACCCTATATTATATATATTGGGTAATTTTAGAATGCTCAGGGCAATTCCAGAGATTTTCTGTCAAAATCAACTCAGAAAATCTGGGAAACGTTAATTCTGTGTGGACCTTGATCAATAGATCATTCTCATTTGTTTTCACCCCTCAGTGTGTTTATCTTTGTTGTTTTTCAATGAATACCTACGCTTTTCCCAAGAATGAATCCATAATGTGTCCTTTCCTCCTTCTGTTTTAATCCCCTTTTAGCTGATAATGAGAACCATGTTAAAGATGAGTCTCCGAAGCCTTGCCAAGCGCCTGTGGCCACACAGGAGCAGATGTGGAAATCTCCTCAGCCAGCACAACAGAGGAACCACATACCGTCTTTTCGTGAGTTCTTTCTTACAAACACTACCAGAATCCATTCACATTCATTTCACAACACACTTGATTAAAGGGATAGTTCACTTTGAAATTAAAATTTGATATCTATCAGCTTACCCCAAGGGCATCCAAGATGTAGGTGTCTTTTTTTTCTTCAGTAGATCCAATTTTGATATTTTTAGGTCAAACTGTTCTAGTCTGTCAGTCATATAATGGCAGGTATAGGTCACTGTCTCTATAAGAGGGAAAAAGAACATGCACAGAGAAGTCCAAATTAAACAATTCCCCATCGTAACTACACATTGATGGCCTAAGACATGAAACGAGCGGTTTGTGTGAGAAAACGAACAGTATTTATATCGTTTTTTACCTCTTGTACACAACCATGTCCAAGTGATCTGAGTGCGCGCACGCATCCGGTGTGTGACGTGTGCGCGCGCGCTCTGGCTTAGTCTGCGCAAGCGCCGGAAAGCGCCGGAAGTGATCTCTCGCGTGTATACGTCACTCATTGTTTGCAATTTCTGAAGTGTTGCACCTGCTGTGACGATCTAAGCATATTTAGACACGTACAGAGCATCGCAATGGAAGACGGTACTGACATGCACACAATCTCTGCTCTGTGTAAACAATAGGTGACGGCCTCTACGCGCGAGATCACTTCCGTCGCTTTCCGGCGCTGCGCAGACTCAGCCAAGCTCTCTGTCCTGCACCCCGGATGCGTGCGTGCATGGACATGGTTGTGTACAAGAGGCGATCTCGGCTGACCGTTTTCTCACAGGCTGCTTTCGTTCGTCTGTCTTAGGCCATCAATGTGTAGTTGCGTGGTTAGTTTGGTTTCACATTCATGTTACACCATATGGTTTAGTGTTCCATTATATGACTTGACAGACAAAACGGTTTATTTAAAAATATTCAAGTGGATCTACTGATGAAAAAAAAGACGCCTACATCTTGGATACCCTTGGGGTAAGCTGATGGATATCAAATTTTAATTTCAAAGTGAACAATCCCTTTGAGTTTATTATTTGCTTGGGCCAGTCACGTAAAGCTAACCAGTTAGTATGTTTCTTGACTGCTGTTGTTAGTAACTTGGTTATGGTTGCTCAATTTTCAGTTCACATTAAAATTAACATTTTTTACAAAGACAATTAATGTGGGTGTCCTTGCTGATTTTCTATGTCAAATGTGCCATATGTGTCCTCTCTAAGAATTTAGTGTCACTCTTCTATGTGCCCAGCGATTTTTAACTGCATTTTTGGTTTTGATGATATGATGGGTTGCAGCTGTTGCTGTTGCATGTAGATGTTTTGTAAGAGTCAGTTAACTTGTAGAGATAACTTAGCCTAATTCATTTGTCTCTTTCTGCTTTTGCAGAGAACAGATTACTTCCAGAAAAGGAGAGACAACAAGTGGCTGAACGTTTACTGAGAGTAATGTGCGTAGACCTTGGCCTTCTTGGCGTCCTCAGCAGCAAAGACTTCCTGAAGCTTGCACAGACCCTGGTGGACACGGGTTCACGTAATGGGGCCTACTCCATTCGTGAAGCACTGGGAGATATGAGCTCGCTGGCATTAAAACAGCTCCCCCGTATGTACAATCAGGTCAAAGTGAAAGTCACCTGCGCCCTGGGTTCCAACTCATCCTTGGGCATTGCAGTGACCTGCCATTCCCAGACTATAGGACCAGACTCCTGCTATTTGCTGACAGCGTATCAAGTAGAGGGTGTGCGACTCCGGCGCTACGTCCTGGGACTCAAGGAGGCCTCGTTAAGGGAGAGTCCTGAGCAGATACATCACTGGGTCCAGAATGTTCTGTCAGAGTTTGTCATGTCAGAAATCCGCACAGTCTACGTGACAGAGCCACGCTTGTCTTCGGTAGCCTTTTGCGGTCGCACCGGAATTGGCCTTCGTTGCGCAGGTTGCTCTCTAACAGCCACGGTTCAGGCCGTTCTCGGTCGCCGCAGCCTGCAAGCACGAGGGCTCCATGAACTAGGAGAGCTTCTGGCTACATGTCGCGACATTGCTGCAACGACCAGCTTCAGTCAAGAAGGGAAAGCCGCAGAAGAGCCTGCCGCTCCGCCCTGCTGGGATGCAGTTGCAGAGGCCTTGCTTAAAGTACACGAGAACTTCGAGGCCACCTGTGAAGCGTACGGCCGTTCGAAGAGCACCGTGCCGCTCTTGCAAGGCCTGAACAAGCACCTGCTTGGCACGCTTGCATGTTTGCTTGCGCCGCTAAGACAGGCAGCACAGGAGCTGAGTGTGGAACGCTGCCCCACGCTCCAACACGTCCTTCCCGTCTACCTCCGTCTCGAAAAACTTTTCACCTCCAAAGCCGGTGAAGCGGGTGCTGGCAGTAAGCTCTGCCACTACTTCCTGGAAGCCCTGAAGGAGAACTTCAAAGTGGAACGTGTCCATCAAGTCGCAATGATCCTGGATCCACAGCTGAAGCTGCGGCCAGTCCCTGCGTACCAGCATGAGGACATTATCTCAAGGGTGTGTGACATGGCTGCTAATATGAGGGAATCAGGAAGCGGTGGTTCTGGGGGTATGTCTGTGGACGAGCGGGATAACGAAGGACCGTCAGCACCAAAGCGTGGCCGCCTGGACTGTGGATTGGAGAGGCCAGCGTGTGATGCTGAAGAGCCACAGGTAAGAAAGGAGTTGTTCCAGTACCTCGGCGAACCACTCTTCAATGGCACAGGTGACCTGTTGCAGTACTGGAGTTCGGTCATGGACAGATACCCCAGGCTGTCGCGGTTAGCGCTGTGGTTGCTTGCTGTACCGGCTGTAGCTGTGCATGGAGAGTGCGTGAACATCTGTGAGCAGACCTTAGCCATGAAGAGAAAGCAGCAGGTCACTGTGGAGGAGATGAACAAGCTGGTCTTCCTCAAGAGTAATTTTGCTTGAGATGGCTCAGGGCTTTCAGCTAATGGCACCATAGACTGTTTGAAATGGAGACTTTTTGAACCAGATGTACCGGTCACTTCTCTTTACCCCTTCCAAAAATCCTGTTTTACCGTAAGTGTCTATCAATGAGGCACATGATAGAAATTTACCAAGGAAAGGTACATTGACAACTAATTCACAAACACCCCTTCAGACCATACAGTAGCTTGGCATTGGCAGTGGCAACAGAAGCAACTCGATGAAGATACAGTCTGCGCGAGGACACGGACATGAACTTGTGTTTTCGATGTTTCGGTTAAATTATCGCTTAAAATTGTGATGTGTTTTTATCAGTATGTGGTTCATCCATCTCTCTTTTCTTTCTGTGGAATCCATCTGAAATTTAGTCAATAGATTATTGAAATCATACACAACATACTTTCCATCTAGAGAAGGAAAAAAACGGGGTACTTAGAAAAAGCCATTTCTTTGCAATTACGCCTTTATGAAACCACAAACACTCTTTGCTGTGACATCCAAACGATACCTCTCTTTAGCAGTTTATCAGAGGGCAGATCAAGCTTGTCGTAAGCAGGCCCTGATTCAGTAATCTCAGTTAACCGGTTAGAGTGTGTTAAGCTCTTGTTCAGCCTCAGGAGTTTAAGGCCAGCAGAACTCAAATTTATACTTGGGTCACATAGATAAATGATTTTGCAATTATTTATTTTTATTTTAAATTTTTTTCGTCAGTTTTCACAATAACGTTGCAATAAATGTTCCGTAGCAGAAGTTATACTGTCAAGCTAACTTTGATGCCTTGCACCTTTGTAGCAGCCTTTTTTCCATTACAGCTCACTGGGATCATTTCCTTCTACAATACAATCTGCAATACCTGAAACAGCCACTTAAACCCCAAGATTGGATCCCCCAAAAAATTGGGTTATGGAAGTATATAGGAATGACCTAATGTTCCAGTCCAGCGGATCTGAATTTTTTTTTTTTTTCAGATCTTGTTTCTGAAAAAGTGGGAATAGGGCTATGGAATACAGAAACTGTCTGTCTCTCACTGTCTCGGTACAAACCTCCTTGAACAGAGGCAGCTAACTGCATTATTGTTTGAATGCATTTTAAGAGGATAAAGCTAAACTAATATTTCATTATTTATGCACTGGATTTCTCTTATCATTATTTTCCTCATTTATCTACAGCAGGTAATTAGATTAGTGACAACATTAACTAGAAAAAAGCATTGCCTAGATTAGGACCAAAGTATCTTTTAAAAGTAGTTTGTCATTGTGAATAATTGCCATTTCTGGACAGATTTGTAGTTTTATCTCATAATACTCATGCTTCCTCATAACGGTTCCGCCCTCATAAATTTCAACTGCCTTTGAACAACTGTTCATTTCAAAATTGTTCTAGTAAACAAACAGAAGTAACAGTTTTCACTTCCATGATAAAATAAATGATCTTCAAGAGTATTTTGCAGTAGTTTTTCCAAGGAAAGATGTGATTTAGTATTATATAGTTTGTCTTGTAATGCCTTGAACATCTTTGTGTGATTATACAGATATGCATGCAGACAATATAAGAGTTTTTTTTTATCTTTAATAAAGTGGCAGAGATCTACAAATGCGTAGTCAGTGTTCACACAACAGCAGAATACTGTTGTCAGTCCTATTTTGAGTGCTAAATAAGGTTTTGTTCATGCGCAGATCTCCTTATAGAAGAATGACAACCGCATTCTGTAACAATAGTGATCGACTTAGATTTTCTTTAGTCACAATCAAATTTTGAGGGTTCAGTTATATATGCTGTAGGACTGAAATGGCAGTGAAGTAGTTTATCACATCATTGAAATGGGCAAGCATGAGGTGTGCGCTTTGGGCTGTCGACCTCTCTCAGGTTATGTAAACCGGTGGTACCGTGTAGTGAAAGAGAGTGAGACAAAACTCTTAAGTATTTAGGAAATAGGCCTACAAGGGGGGAAAAACAGTACAGAAGAGATTTTGACCACATATATGAGCAGTTCCTAATAAATTTGAAATCCTTAAAGTCTTTTATAGTCTATTGCCTCTCTGTTCCTATGGTTACAGGTGTTATTTGCCCTACATAGAAGGGGACTGACTTTGGTTACCTGTATAGACATTGTAGGCACTCCGCTGCTGTTGTAGGTGCAAGATAATTTGAGAATCACACCTGCTAGTAAATACGGTTGTTAATCCCAAACACTGACATACACCCCATAGAATTTTTGATTGCTGTGATATAACCATAGCGAACAATCATTTCGGCATCTCATGGCTGTGAACAAGAAATATGATTTACATCAGTTTAACCTATTTGGTGTCCGTTATGTTTGACCAAAGATTAGCAACCAAAGACGCATTGTCGTGCAATTTTACCTAAACCACCGCTGACAGAGGCGTTTGGCGTTTTATGCTTGTGAAGCTGCTGCTTTTAAACAGCACGCTCTTTGCAGTGTTGCCTTTTGTGCTCATTATAAGCTTTTTTTGTGCTTTTGGGCTTCCCAGTAAGGTCACTAAAAATATGAGCAACAAACAACAAATACGTTTTTATTTTATTTTTTTAATGTGAGAGACTTGTGAGTCATCAGCAAGCAGTAGTTTAGTTAATTTCTTTTTTTGGCCTTACTATTTGAATTTAATATTAATGTTGTTGTCACTACCTGAAAATTTTTGTTAAGTCGGTTGTAGAGTGGATTAATGCCTCGTTCCAGATGAAGTCAAAAGTGGGAAACTGTAATTTCCCACTTCCAACCTCAGTTCCTTCAGGTCAATCACACTGTCACATGTCATGTAGCCCAATACCACAAGAAGGCGCCATCCCTGCTGAAAAAAAATAAAAAAAAATAATCAAAACTAGCTTAGCTAAAAGCAACCTAAGCTGGTTGGCTGGTTTTAGCTGGTCAGCAGGCTGGTTTTAGAGGAGTTTTGGCCACTTCCTTAGCTAATCAAGCTGGTCAGGCTGGGAGACCAGCTGGAACAACCAGCTAAAACCAGCTTGACCAGCCTAGCCAGGCTGGGAGACCACGCTGGTTTTAGCGGTTTTATTTTTTTTATTTTATTTTTTTTTCCAGCAGGGATGACTCAACCTGAGCATTTCATGTTCCCACATCAATTGTGATCAAAAACAAAGAACACTAAATGCTCGGGTTAGCTCTGAAAACAAACCAGAAGTAAAAAAAAAAAAAAAAAAAAAAAAAAATTGTATATTATCGGCTACATTTGTGTAATATATATCTTTGTATAACAAAGTTTGTATTGTAAACTTTATGTAAACCTTTTTTTTTTTTTTTTTTTTTTTTTTTTTTTTTTTTTTTTTTAAGAGATCGTGGTTGAATGGTCCAACTTTAAACGCTGTTCCAGTCATTTTATTCCCAGGTAGGAGGTGGGAAAGAGTTCCGATCTGTGTGAACGCTAAATAAGCACTCAATAGAGGAGTAACAACCGTATTTAGCTCCAGCGTGTACATGGCCATTGTGTGAACGCAGCCATTAGCCTGAATTGCTTAAGAGCTTAATTCATACAAAATTATCTGCTGAAAAGGAAAAGAGCAGGGATGCATGTTGTTTTGGACTTGGTATCTGACATACCCCAAAATACAGATAATGATACTGGCTAGCATGTGCAGAAATGTTCATATGTAAAAATGATTTGGATAAACCTGGCCCAGAAACAGCTGCTGTTGAATATTGTCGTCTTTCTGTGTAACCACAAGAGGGCAGAAGTGTCTCAGAAATCTGTCTTTGCAAAGAGTCTCCAAACATCTTACCTCTGTTTTCTATTTAAGCATTTCAGCTATTTTGATAAACTCAGTCTATGAATATTTCAGACTTCATGAAGGTTTTCCTTTTCTCTCTCTCTCTTTTTTTTTTTTTCAACTTTTCCCTGGACAAATGTGTACATTTTGGGGGGAAACATGAAAACTGGTCAAATGCAAAATGCTCTTCAGCATCAGGCAAGTTTGTGTTGACAAATACTAATCTCTGAAAGTATAAAACACTGTTTTAATCACAACTATTTATGGATGTACAACAATTAGTAATATTGCTCATTCTGTTTGTTTGAGAGCGTTTCCTCCCCCCCATTATAGTCCAGCCTACATTTGTCTTTGACAGGCATTTTTCTGATTTTGTGTATTAAGTTGTTTCAGCTGTAGGTCTAATTTATACTTTTTTAACAACACTATTTTTCTAAACATGACTGATAGAGTTTTTCTCTCCTTATCGACTGTCAGTAGTACACTGCGCTGTTCTAAGAATCTATCTACTCCTGTAGTATGTGCTGTGTGAATAAAATATCCTCAAACAAGCAAAAAAATGTATTTATTTATTTTGGATAGTCATTCTTTATATTGCATTGTTCATGTTACAGTAACTGAACTTAATGGGGAGTTGTTTTAAAAAAAAAATGTAGTGTGGTGTGAGTTGTGTGTTTGTGCTGAACTTTCAAACAACAATGCGCTTTAAAGGGGTCATGAACTGTCTCTTTTTTTCTTTTTTTTTACTTTGTACTTTTGTCTGAGGTCCACTCATAATGTTGTCAAGATTTTTACATTAAAACATAATTTAGAAGTAATAGGCTATTTTCTGCCCTGATTTTGACCCCCCTCATTTGAACACACTGTTTGAATAGGCATGGCAGATTATAGCCTCGGAAATAAACATCCACTGCTATGATTGGCTAACACTTGTGTATGTTTGACAGTCTACGTCGTTCACAGGTGGACGCTGCTGTTATTTAGGTTAAAAGTGCATAAATATTCATATCAAGCAATCTGTTTAACAGACAAAGCAGTAGTGATCATGTAATAAAAACAGTTAGGCACACTTGTGTGTTGCGACATTACTGTCGGATCCAATATAGCCGGCACAGCATCGTCTTTAATCTCAATCTTTAGCTGAAAATCCTGCGTCGAATTGTTTGTAAATGAATCCATGGTAAAATGAAGTGAACAAAGGACCGAGTTCTTACTGACGCGGTCTGGAACTTCATTAAAAATAAAGTTCATTCACTCTTTCCTAACGTTGGGATCAGAAGGAAGGCAATGCAAAGACTATTTTTTCACAACTTGGCAGTGCACAGCATCTTGTTGTCTTAAGAGCATCTTTATCGTTTGTTTCTGCATAGACACTGTGTCTCTCTCGCTTAAACACTACATGCACGAATCAGTGGGCGGGGCCAAACAGGCAGCGATGTAGAAGCAGGCGTTGATCTTCTGCAAAGGTGGTGTTTAGCCACACTATTACGTAATAGAGTGGTACATTCCACAAGCTGTCGTTTTGGCAGACTGGCTTCATTATAAGCTGTTTTTAAACTAACAGGAAAGTTTTGAGTTCTGAAACTTACAGGATGTTTTTATAGTACAGTGATGTTTTATATGTCAAAAGATCAAGAGAATTTTGGTTTCCCTTTAAAGGGGTCATGAAATGGAAAATCAAAATGTCTTCAATATTTGTATGTTAATGAGTTTATTCTACCATACTGCTAGTTTCATACTTCGATGCAAACTAAATTTAAAATTACTTCTTGTTTCAAAAATTGCCCTCTTGTGAGGTCACAACATTTTCCTACATGCCCCTTAACATGCATATTCAAATTAAGGACTCGTGTCTCATGTCTCACCATTGGATGTTGTTCTGGCCTTGGATGTATACAAACTGCACCTCCGAACACTGCACATCCTTCCAAAAAAAAAAAAAAAACTACTAAGAGATGCATGGCCAAGGTTTATTTTTAATAATGTGCCTAAGCAATTGGTTTGTACGGTGACCGGGAGGGGACATGTTTGGTTAACTTAATTTTAACTCCTATTAACTCATGGGAACGTGATATGTTGTGGCCATAAGATGCTATGTTGAGGGAATGACATCCATGTCATTTGGCCACGACTTCTTATGTTGAGGGAACGACACATTTTTCTTGTGGACACGAGTTTAATGTGTAAACAAACCTGCGTGACCATAGTAACTCTGGATTATCAGAGATGGATTTATTACTATTTTATTTTGAATTAAGAAATTATTATATTAATTATTATAAAAATTAAATTAACCATAGGCCTAGGCTGCTTGACTGTATTATGCGCGATATAGACAGCATTCAAATTAAGTTGATAATGAATAAATGTTACATAAAGTGCATAAAATAAAATAGGCCTACAAGAAAACATTTTTATCCATCCCACAGTCTTGTAAATCCATTAACTGATCGCCTTTTTCATAATATTTGTATATTAATAATAATAATATTATTGATTATATTTGTATTCATTTATATTAGCCACCCCCCCCCTCATTACGATCACTTAATATTCTGAGTAGTTTTGTAAATAACAGCCTACTGTAAATGTTCAACATGCCAATAAAGCTTTGATTATGCTGACTGGAATTTTTACTAGAATGCAGTTTAAAAGTTGAATTTAACATGAATTTCAATTTATTTTGGCTAATTAATAGACTAATTATAAATACTTTTTGTAAATGAAAACACACGCTCATTTATCATCACACATGGGCATAAATACAATCATAAAATCAAAACTTTATTGTCGTAATTGTCAGGCGTTTACAGTATTTGCAAAATATATAGAAGCAAATACTAGCATAATTATACAGAACGTTTATTGTGTAAAGTGATACACAATAAAAATATAGCTCTAACCAGTTATAATAATAATAATAATAATAATAATAATAATAACAATAATAGTCAGTAATAATAATAATAATAATCAAATATTAAATAAAAAGACATGATTAGTTAACCTATTTACAAGACTCTGGGATGGATAAAAATGTTTTATCCATCTCTGATAATCCCGGGTTACTATGGTCACGCAGGTTTGTTTACGCATTAAACTTGTGGCCACAAGAAAAATATATTGTTCCCTCAACATAAGTAGTTGTGGCCACGAGAAATGGATGTCGTTCCCTCAACATAGCATCTGGAGGCCACGACATAATATCATGTTCCCATGAATTATTATCTCATGGCCACAACATATCACGTTCCCACGAGTTAATATGTCGTGGCCACCATAGATATACATAGACAAAGCCAATAGAAGGCAAGCCTGCAACCTTTAGCCAGAAAAGCGTAACGGCTAAAGCTAACGCTTCCAGTTTGGGAAAGGAATCCAGAGGCCATTTTCTTTTAAAGGATGTCAATGGAGGAGAGGCTTCACTACACTGAATAAACAGCTTTTTAGAGTAAACAGCTTATCATTCAATGAATTGACCACCTATTGGCTAATTTTCAACATGTTTTACATTAAACAATACTTTTGGATTGGACTATTTTTAGAAAAATGACTTTTCGCGACAGGTAGGATTCATCTTATGGCATTTCCCATTCACTCCTATGGTATCCGTAAACGACGAATGAGTGTCGCACAACTCTGAACTGAAATTCAATGACGTCAAGGCTGTAATGTAATTGGTTATCAAGGCATGCGTGATCCAAGTTGACCGTTACACTTTATCCAATAGTAAGTAACACAGACCCTCTCATCTCCCAATACTAAGAAAATCTCTGGTATTGATGCCCCATTCAACTGCTCCAAGCACGTAGATGCGTCCGCCATTTTGGAACGGTCAACTTGACGACATTAACCATACTATGGGTTCGCAAACCATAGGCTGTGCAGGTTTGTGGCATCTTCGAATATTCATTGGTTACTATAGTGACTGACGTCAAGTTGACCTTTGCAATATGGTGGACGGCTTACATATAGTGGCCCACAGGAACAGTCGCTAATGAGGCATGTACGTACAGTATACATATCTATAGTGGCCATTTTGACTTTTGAAATCATTGTGGTTGCATTGCTAAATTTCCTCAGCCTTGGGATCTGACTCAGGCTCAAATATATATTTGTTTGTGCAGGCCATCTTAGCTTTAAAATGTGGCAGTATCACCCCTTGAAATTATTTGACAGTGAAAATGAGGGTGGAAATGGTCATTTTTACAAATATTCACTTTTTTTTTTGGTGAAAACTTTAACCTTCAGAAACATTATGTTAAGATCTGAAAATGCATTAGGGGTGCAAACTTGTCACCTTTCGGCGAAATTCGCCGTTTTCACCTTGAAATAGGTCATTCACGTGAATCGTGTAGATCTGTAAAATAAAAAAA